>JAOTRH010188901.1:19910-42879 GCA_034768845.1 Heliamphora exappendiculata
CTCTCTCTCTATCTTCTATAGAGAATCGCGGTGGAGACACTGCCATCCAGACTGTTAAACCCCAAATCCAACAACTTATGGACTTTGCATTTTATGATGCTCAATGGGATTTCTCCATAAAATTGAGAATCTTCCAATCTCTCACTACAAGATCTAGTATTGAGAATCTTCCCACAAACCCATTATGTGAAATGTTAAAATATGAAAGGTTTGTCAACCCAAGAACCTCAAAAGGAGCCATCCCAGCGAACAAATTGGCACTAAGATCTAAGAGCTCTAAACTTCGGCATGCCAAAACCTGCTCTTGAACACTCCCTGCAAGCACATTGCTCCTCAAAGACAAGTATACAAGGTCGGGAATGCCACGAATTTGTGACAAATTTGTGAAGGTATCCCACCACTGAGACTATTGAAAAACAAACCTATTCCAAGTAGCTACATTCAAGTAGTTGCCAACTGATTTAGGGATTGATCCTGTAAGATAATTATGCAAAAGAGAAACGAACTTTGTTTTGTTACACTTGTTAAACAAAGAGATTGGGACCTCTCCAAAATACCCATTTCTTGACAAATCAAGGAATTGACAAATCACCAAGGAAATCAGAAATTGAGCCCGATAAAGCGTTGGAACTCAAATTGATCTTCCACAATGTTTCAATCTTGTTGCATTCAAGCGGAATGTTTCCTTTGAATCGATTCCTAAACAAGGAAAGAGCCTGTAGAGATTTCAATCTTTAGAAGTGTAGGGACCCGACCCCTTTTAGTTTGGAAAGATTAATTGAACCTTGTGATGACATTCTTGGTGGAAAAATAGTGAAGTGTTTAATTATAGAGTTGTTTGATAACACAATTCAAGATTTAATGCTGAATTTATTAAGTGCAAATAAATTTAGTTTGTTCGATAACTAAAATATATATCACTTAAAATTTTGAGTGCCTACTAAAATGTAGACTAAATGTTTAAATAATTGTAAGTAACAAATCTTTTATTTAATTCTAACTGAATTTGTACTTATTAATATACAAAAATTAGCGTATACGATTATAATCCTATCACTAGTGCCATTCCCACCCCCATCACTACCACCATTCCCACCCCACCCCTACTGTCACCCTCATGCTACTATCCCCATGCTGGGACCACTCCCACAGTACCACCTTACCACCGTTCCACTACCACCATCATGCCACCGCATCCATTATACCACTACCATAACCCACTACCAATGTCGCTACTGCCACCATGCCAACACCACCACCATTATGCTGCCACCTCTCCTCTACCATCACCATGCCACCACTTTACTACCATCATACCACCACACCGACCATGTTGCCACCACCTCCACTATACCACTACCATAACCCCACCACCGCTGCCACTGCTACCACCGCCACTATTCCCCCACTATCGCTGCTATACCACCGCCTCTCTCCCACCACACTCCACTACCATCATACCATCATACCACTGGCACCAAAACCCCACCATTGCCACTTTTACCACCATGCAACAACCACTGCTGCCACCATCCCTACCACCACGAAGCCCACTATGCCTCCACCATCCACAACCATGATCCTACAACCATCGTGACTGCCATAACGTCATCACCACTATAACCTCATCTCCACCACTATATAACTACTACAATGCCATATACCACCCCTATATTGCTGTCACTAGCATAATGTCACAACAAGCTCTATTAGTGTTGCCGCCACCCCCAACCTCCACCATCCCCACCACGACCGCTATAACCACTCCATCAACGTGGCTGCCATCATAACCCCATCTCCACCACCATAGAACTACAACTATGCCACCACCCCATGTTCCTGCCACCAGCCCAATGGTACAACCACCTTCATCACAATTGCCACAACCACCAATCCCACCATATCACTACCACCACCATGTCACCACCTCCACCCTGACAATACAACCAGCACCATGTCACCATCCCCACCATGTCGTTACTATCACACCATCACTACTACCACAATATAAATTTTTTTTTTAAAATATTAAAAATAATAAAATGTAATTAAAAACTTCTTGTGCATATCTAATAAGTAGTTTTAATTTAGCACTTAAAGTTTTTATCAAATAGTATTTTAGCTTAAATAATTCAGCATTTAATTTTTAGTTTTCAGATTTCAGTTTTTAATTTTATCAAACACCACTTATGTGAAAGAATTAAAATTTAACTATGGTAATGATGAATGATGATATTTATATGCTTGTTAATGCTTGAAAACAATTATTGTGGGTTGTTTGCATGAGTTGTGAGGTGTTTGGTTGAAAATCCAAAATATATATAATTTTTTTCTTAGATTTTCACACAACGAGAGCTGCTTGAGCGGACTATTGGTAGAGGTGTTTTGAACGTCGGGTATAGTCTTCAAATTTCATTTCCTCTTCTTTTCTCTCTCTAAAACTCTCCCTCTCACTAAAACTCGAGATAGAATCCCTATAACCTAATTTTGAGCATCTTTGAGCTCCTTTTGCTCCATTGGTGGCTCCTCCTTACTCCCCTCTTGGTTGAACACCCGTTGGAGTTCGGAGATACACGTTGGAAGCTTCTATGCCACCGTTTGGTTGGAGGTTTTGTTGTTGGAGCTTCCTTGAGTCTTGTTTCTTGTGATTTGATCATCAAAGAGGTAGGATCTAAGACTATTGTTGAAAATTTCATTGATATGAGTTGTATACCTTGTGTATGTATATGAAAGCATGAAAATTTTATATTTTGGAATCCTAGGTTAAGGTTTAATGTTAATGCATGTTGAATCTTGAGTTTATAGATGATTTGTGATAAATCTATCATGATATTATCATTGGAGAACCCTTAACTTATGAGTTGAAAAGCTAGGGTCAAATTTGGGTTAAACCTTAAAAATTGGAGGTTTTAGGTTGGTAAGCTCAAGAGGTGCAATTGATTGAAATTTGGAAAAATTGGGAGTGGTGTTGATCCATTTGTATACAAATCTCATGAACCTTGATGATATATGAAAATGATGGAGTGATGGGTTGAGAATTTGGAATAAATTCTATGGGTTTGATGAATGTGAATAACATGAGATGTTTTATTTGGGGTTTGAACTAGTTCAACCCGAATATGTGAAACATGAGTATATGTGTAATTGTTGATAACTTGTATCCTAACTATGTTGGGCTTAACGAGAGAAACCGGGTTGACGGTTGGACTCGTGTAGGTGTTTATCGTGAACAATTGAAACGTAATTGGGCTAAGTGCTTGTCCTGCGATGAAAGACTGTCAAAGAGTACGCAATTGGGCTAAGTGCCTTTCTCGCGGTGAAAGACCGTCAAAGAGCACGTAATTAGGCTAAGTATTTGTCTTGTGGTGAAAGACCCTTAAAGAGTATGGAATTGGGCTAGGTACTTGTCCTGTGGTGAAAAATCGTTAAAGACTACAGTTTGGGGTTTGAAAAATCTTGATTGTAATGATGGATATAATTGGAATGGTTTGAAAGGTGAAGTTGGGACACCATGAATGGGTTGTGGTTAACAAGGAAATGAAAAGTTAGAATTATGATTTTATAAGTGAAAATTCGGGTATCTGAATGGGAGTCGATTTGAAAATGAAATTGGTTTTGGGTAAAACATTATCGTACATTTTGCATAACCATCCTCGCATTCCATGCATTGTTAATTTCTATTCTATTTCCTACGAGCCTCGGCTAATGTTGTGTAAACAATTTTAAGTGATAGCAGAAAGATGACAGTGGAATGAGAAGAAGGGTCACGGGGACCTTTTTTGTGTTGTTTTTGGATAGAATTACATGTTCATTAGTAGAATTTTTTGGAAATTAAAATTTTAAATGTAATTCTTTTTGGATACTTTGGATGAATGTAATTTGGGTTGGAATAACTCATTTTGTAAGGCCCTAAGACTATATATTCATGATTTATATGCATATGAGGGTGCTGGTCTCATAATTTGGATTAATTCCTTGGTTGTGGGGTGAAATATTATGGGTTCAAATGTTGAATTTTCGAGTTTTCGAATTATATGGAGCTATTTCATTACTAAATGTATGTTTGAATTTAAATTTTTGTCTATCTCAAAGTGTATTCAAAGTATGAGAAAAATGGGTGTCTTTCCAACTTAGAAAAAAATCCAGGTTTTTGGCTAGTAGCTTTCGGGTACCTCACTGGTCGAGTAGTGGCGAGTCTGCTCGAGCGGACTTTGCTGGGTGAAATTTTGTTGAAACTTTGGTTTTAAAAGGGGTTTGTTTGGTGTCTCTTGGGCATCTTTTGGGACATAAATTAACCTATTTTGGAAAGTGTTTTAAAAGCTAAATACTCTCTTTTATTTTCATCTTTTGCAAGGAAGTTGAAGGCTTTGAATCATTTTAAGATAAAGAGTTATTTCCTACAATTCCCTAAGCTTGAATTCTTTAAGTTGGATTCTTTTCCGATCAATTGTGCGGGCTTTTATTGTTATGTTTTCAAGGCATGACAACAAGTCTGGTGAATTCCATGACTTTCAGTTGTTGTAAGGGTCACTCGAAATGTTACCCTTGAATTGGAACAAGATCTCTATCACACCCCAAATCTGAACAAGGGGGATGAGAACGAAAAACTTGAGGAAACCACGATATTATCACCTTTTAAAGTAAAACCTCTTGTTAAAACAAAAAGGAATTTCAATGAGAGGATTGAATATTTGACAAGTATATTCTTAGGGCTTCAATTTGAACATAAGAATGACTTAAAAAGATTTTGAGATGGAGCAGATACACCAATTTGATAATAGAGGCAAAAGTTTGAAAATCAAAAAAATAGTTCACCAGACAGACTGCTCGATCGGTCTATCACTACTTGCAAATTTTTAGCCTGCAATAAAGAAACCGAGACTGTGCCAAGACCGCTACCGATCGGTCTAAAGACCGCTCAAACGGTCTAAAGACTGCTCGATCGGTTTGCTACCTGTAATGTTTTCTTTTTAAAAAATTTAGAACTCTAGCACTCAAAACAAAACCTATTTTTATGCAAAAAGGGCATACAATGGCCTTAGAAAATCATTAGATTGGATAAGAAAAAGGGCTCGAAAACCTTTTAAAGCAGAGAATTTATTTTTACATTCATCTAGGACAAAAACATGCTAATTCTTCAATCTTACAATCCAATAATATCTCCAAAAGGATGCATACCAACAACAAACATTTCACAACTTTGAATTTGCCTTATGGCCTTACAAGACATGAAGGCTTAGTTGCAAAACATGTCCCAATACCAATACATTATCCAAAACTCAACTACAAACATAACCCAAAAGATCATACATGCCCTAAAATTCGATAGCATAAATGTAAAAACTTCTTTTGTTGCTATTAGGCCCTGGAATTGTTTCCAACACCTGAAAAACATTATTCAAATACCGTTAGCCGAAGCCCAATAGAAAATAACTAAATATGAATGAATGCATAATATGTAAAAGGTTGTTTATGTGGTATTTAATCTGATGTGTAAAGTTTGGCTTATACATAAAAGACCAGATTATCGATTCTTATAGAATATAAGTTTTTGGTTCACAGACTTAGATAGAATTGGGCACACCATCGGTACAGTTGTAGTGTAATATTTTAGTAGATTTGTCTTTATTGTGGGGAATGGTAATTGTTTCGATAATCGTTCAACTCATTGTGCTAGTACACCTTGTGTGTATTGAACAAGACCGCGTTGTGGTAATTAATTTTATACTGACTATATAAATTAGTTCACACCCTATGATTATTATGAGTGCTTCTGCTTTTAATCCTGAAATAACAACTATACACGTATATTTAATGTTCGTTATTTTAACTCATTAGAGGGTGTTATAATCTTGGCGACTTAGATAACAACCTCAATTATATGGTGCATATTAATTATTGACGGAATCCATGTCCCGTGATTGGAATTGATGATACCCCCTTGAGCAAGCTTATAAGTTTTGATTGTATTAAACTCTACAGGTGAATTTTATAATCTGGCATATCGATTAAGTTAAGTGGAAGGTCTTAAAATTTTTTCGAAGAAGTTGATTAAATAAAAAATTTAGTAATTTAATTTAATCGGCGGATATCTATAATCTAAACGTGAAATAGAATAAATAAATATTTAATAACAGCAGCTCAAATAATTTGGTTTTAAGGATAAGGCTGGGAGTACAATTAAAATTCTTTAGTGAAATGAATTATAATTTATACTTTTATAAATTTACTTATGGATTGAGATAGGATTTTATAATCATGTTAGGATCCCATGTTTTATTTACCCTGTAGATCCCTGCTGTAGCCTATAAAAGTGCAGTTATAAATACTAACTACCATAATTTAGTCAATCTGTCTTCAAGAATAGGGTTTCCATATTTTTGTGAAAACCTAAGTATAGCCATTTAGAGTTTGAAAAACACGAAGAACAAAGCCCACACTTTGATCGTGTTATTGACATTAGGGAATACAACAGAAGACATTAGAGAATAGATTGCCAATCAATAATCGCGTTGATCTATTGACTAAAGTTTGTTGCTAAAATTGAAATCGAATCAAACATATTTCAAAGGTATAATTTTTTTTCTAACTTTGGGGAGTTATACTAGGTTATTATTTTGATTGTTTGATATCAAAATTTTTTAATCTAGAGCCTATTTTAGCATCTGCCTGTCTGAATTTTCTTTAACCTAATTCATATACATCTATGGAGGATGTGTATTGATTTCACATACCTAACGAAGTCTTTCCCTAAAGATAGATAACATTTCCCAATGATTGACCTTCTGATAGATTTAACAGCTGGGCATGAGGTTCTTAGCTTCATGGATGCATTTTCGGGATACAACCAGATCATGATGCATACTTCTAATCAAGATAGACATCATTTATCACATCAAAAAGACTATATTGCTATAGGGTGATGCCATTCGGACTGAAGAACTCTAGTGCAACCTACCAGCGATTGGTCAATTCAATGTTTGAAAAATAAATTGGTAAGAATGTGGAAGTATACATCAACGATATGTTTGTGAAGAGTAAAAGAGCTGATCAGCACATCGGAGACTTGTAAGAGGTATTTACGATCCCGAGGAGATACTGAATGAAGCTAAATCCATCAAAAAATTTTTGGTTTTGTAGTTAGTCATAGGGGGATCGAGGCCAACCTAGAGAAGATCGAAGCAATCCTAAACATGCGACCCCTGAGTAGTGTCAAAGAGGTACAAAGACTGGCTGAGAGGGTTGCTGCTGTTGAAGGCAATACTGCCAAGATCATTATTTTTGTAAAACGATTTTCGATAAAAATTAACTGGACGGGCAAACGCCGAAATGGGCTCTAGATAAAAATTTTGACGTCGAAAGATCAAAATTAAACCCGTGCAACCAAAGTTAATTTAGATGAATACCTCTTGTAGATCCAATCTTCAACTACGATTTGATTCCGAATTGAAACTCTAGACAGATCTTCTACTGTATTCCCTTACGCGATCCTCGAACGTAGTGTGTGCTACGATCCTTGAGAACTTGTACTAGCAGAACCCCGATATATTTAAGTCTTTGAAAGACAAAAATAATATCTCAATAATGATAATATACATGAACTATCAATTTCTCAATCTCAAACTGGTTCAGCTTATCCGCGTATATATAGGCTTACAATAAGGTCCTAGGGAGTAATTATAAGTTAGAATTCTAGTGGAACACAAACACCTACCAGCGATTTCTGTAATAAAAGAAAGACGTATAGCGGTATCTGCAATTATGAAAAACTAGCGGCGATTTCTGCAATTTTCACAAAATACTAAATTATAGTTCACATAACTAAAGAACTGTAATTGCACTCAGACGCATAATCTCAAGACCTTCTTGCATTGAGCTCTTGTTATTTAATGCTTACCATTTTTTCCCACGTTAAGATTTTTGGTACCCGCTAATTAAATTTAATTACTGACAATTTAATTTAATCGGCATCTTGATATTCCTTAAGCCATTTCGCTTAACTTATTTGACTGTCAAATAATTAAATCCACCTGTAGGGTTTGGCCCGATCAAAATTTATAAGCATCCTTAAGGGGGTATCATCAATCCTGATTATTCGGGACGTGAATTTCGTCAATAATTAATATTTTTCATATAAATAATACTGCTATCCAACTTCCCGGGAATAAAGACCCATATAAGATCGCACCCTCTAATGAATCAAAATAACGAATATTAAATATATGCAAATCAATAATTATTTCAGGATTAAGAGGATAAGCACTATTCATAATAAACTTGGGGTATAAATTAATTTATATAGTCAGTAGTCAGTACTAAATTAATTACACCAAATATCCCGTTTAATACACACAAAGTGTACTGGCATATGTTGACCTAATTAGGTTTCAACCTATTTTGATGATAACAAACCAAAGCTTCTCATTGTGCAAATTGAGTGTGTTTACAGGACTTTAATGACATAAGCACAATTGAGAAGGCAAAATAAAATCGATAAAGCATGAAGATTATATTCAAGCAGCTAAGATCCATAGAGCAAGAGAAAAACCAAGAAGACAAGAAAAGAACTTGAATAACTTAAAGATTTTCTAAGTGTAAATGTAGTAGAACCTATGTAAGTTCACATACCATTGGTTATATGTGTGAAAGCTCATAGGAGACTTTAGATGGACCATAGGTTGGTTAAACATTTCATAACAAATCATTTTCAAAGTATAAAATTTTTTTTAAAATGTTTCAAAAGAAGTTCGGCCAAAAATATGCAAAAATTGTGTGAAGAAAATTGACATACCTTCGGTATTTTGGCCATAACTTTTTGTACAAAATGAATATTTCTATGAGGTTTGAACCATTGGAAAGTAAACTGTCGGGGCTTCAATTTGAACACAAGAATGACCCTATTTGGAGTCCGAATGAAGGCGTTATGGTCATTTGAAGTCGGAAAAATTGAGCAGTCACGGTCCAGTCGACTGATTACTCGATCCAGTTGACTGAAGTCAAGTTCAGTCAACCGAACTGGCTTCTTCAGTCGACCGAACAGGATAATTTTTGAATTTTTAACTTAATGGCTAGTTTGATATTTCCTTATTTGGCCCAACGGCTAGTACGAACTTTTGACCTATAAATAGAGCCTTTGAGCTCTGATTTTATATACTTCAAACCTTCAAATCAACTCTCTCATATATATCAATTTTGTTCTTCAAATTCTTCATTTTTATTAAATATTTTTGAGAGAAAATCTTAAAAATCCTCAATTGAGCTTTTCACTTGTATATCCTTTGGAGCGAATATTAGTGGGCTTTTATTGTATTCATTTGCTCACTGAAGGAGCTGATCTTGTACATCCAATTTGGATTCTACTCTTATATTCTTGTTGTAACTTGAGAAAGTGATTCTCAAGAGAGGCCACTCCGCCTATTGAAGGAGAGAGGGAACTCCGCTTATAAGGAAGGACTTGAGAATGGGACATTCTCAAAAGAGTCTACTCCGCTTAGACTAATGAAAGGTTCAGGTCAATTTAGATTCCTAATTGGTCATTCAACAAATTAACGACTCCTATGAGGTAAAAAGAGATCGGTTAAAGAAATACAAGGCTTTAGTGGATGATTTATTCAACCAATTTTATCAAGTGCAACTCTAGTAAAGCCCTATGAAAGCCAATTCGGGGCCTTATCAGCTTGCAAAGTCAGCTTTCTCTGATCAGTGGTGTGAAGACCTAGGAATAATCATAGATACAGTCGACTGGTCAAGTATAGAAGACCAATAAGAACTACACAATGAAGAGGTAATAAAAGTCCATGAGATAAGATAGGCGAAGCCAATCCTGAAATACCTCGAAGACGAAGAGCTCCCCACAAATAGGAAAGAAGCCAGGAGGTTAAAATTCTAGGCCACTAGATATGTAGTTATGGGGGGAGTGCTTTACAGACAAAACATGTCAATGTCATACTTACATTGCGTGTTAGAGTAGGAAGCCCTGTATGCCCTCAGAGAGATCCATGGGAGAGTTTGTGGAAACTATTCAAGAGTAAGATCTCTAGTCGACAAAACAGTCAGAGCAGTCTATTATTGTAACAACCCGTATTCCCGAAACCAATAGAGAAGAAAATACGCACCGAATTTAATTAGTTTGTGAGTTGTTGAGGAAAATTCCTAAATCTAACTCCTTGAAAAAAGAACCAACCTAAACTTTTAGTCCTTTTGAATCTGAGATGGGAATGAACTAAGCCTAATATCAGTCTAATATTATTCTTTTGTGAAAATTTGAATTTCTAAGTCCAAAGACAAAAATAATAAAAAGGTTTAGACCAAAGATAAAGTGATGAGTACATAGAAATTTTCTAATCTTTCTTATACATAAAATAGAAGGCATTATATATATAGCCACTTTTCTTCAATTAAGGAAACCCTAGTACTTTTGGTGTGGATTTTGATGAAGAATAAATGCTTGTCATTTCTTTCATCGAACCTCATTATGAATTATTGAGATAAATATCTCATGTGTCATGTATATATATATATATAGAAAGATGACCACCTTGGAGGGAACAACCTCCCCTAAATTAGGAAAAGTGTGCTTTGGTGTTGGTTTTTGTGAAAAACTTAATTATGACTTTTAGAAAAAAATCTCATGTGTGTGTGTGTATAGATAGATAGATAGATAGATAGATAGATAGATAGATATATGTAGAGAAAGATGACTATTCTTAGATGGCCCCACCATTTACCTAAATTACAAAAAAGTACCCATAAATTATGGAAAAGTATGTACTTGTTTGGTTTGAATTTTTGATGAAAAATTAATTACATGAATATTAAATCATTACATTTTGACAAAAAAATCTCATGGCTTATGTATATATATTACTCCCACATATCATCTTTTGAGCCAAATGAAGATGAAATTTAAATGTATTGAAATGCAATATTTTGTAGAGATTTCATACTTATACAAAAGAATTAAATAGATAAATATATATTAGTCTTCCATACCTTGAGCCCCTCAAAAATTGTATCTTGTTTGGTGATTGAATGCATTTAATGCAACTTTTTCTAAATTCAAGTGAAATTCAAGTGAAATACAAATAAAATTCAAACGAAATGCAATATTTTAGAGATTCCATAATTATACAAAATAATTAAATATATAGATATATATTAGTCTTCCATCAAAAGTACATTGAGCCATGTGCCCAACCCAACTAAGGTTACTTAAAGTAACCAAGGTAAGCTTAATCAACCCAGATTAGCTTAACTACCTAGGGCAAGCTAAGCACTTTTCTTCTATGAATAGAAGACCAAGCTCACCAGTCGCCCACTTCAAAATTCGATGAGAGAGAGAAAGAGAGAGAGAGAAAAAAGAAGAAGAAGAAGAAGAAGAAGAAGGAAAAAGGAAGTTCATGTAAAGCTTAAGTCCCTGGTTCTAGTTTGAAGATTCAAAGAAGACAAAAAAGTAATTTTATAAACCTATCTCTCCCTCACTCAAAAATTTCTTCTCTCATCTCCATCTTAAGAACTTAAACCAGAACACGGACCAAGAATAGGTTGATCCATGAACCTAGGATCCTTAGTTGAGTAAAAGAACTTCGTTTTTGTGGTGTTGGATGGATGAGTGACCCATGTTACTTTCTTATTTTGAAGTTGTTGGAGGATGTATTTTAAGTACAAAAATGATCCGTGCTAAAAAACTTGACCCTTAACATAAAGGATGACCAAAGGACCAAAATGTATCTTTTAAGTTTATGATTCAGCTATTTTCAATAGTGAGGTCCAACTTTAAATATTTTTAGTAAATTCTAAAAACATCGTCTTGGCGTGGTTTTTGTGCCCATAGTTAGATATGGATGTTTTTCAGGATTGTATACTAAAATTCATGTCTTTTATTATTTTTAGTATTTAGTTTTATTTATTAATAAAATTATTTTTTTATTTTATGAGAATTTTAATGAATGTATACATTTCATTGTTTATTTGATGTCGTGCATGAATATCTTTTGTTTTAAATAGTATTTAATATGAGGGTGTAGAATTTGGCTTGCACACGGAAGACCATATTAATTGTTCTTGTGGAATATAAATTTTTGGTTCACAGTTTAGATGGAGTTGGACAAGCCATCGGTACGACTGTAATATAGAGTTTTAGTAAACCTGTCTTAGTTACGGAAAATAGATAATAACGTCATCTATTGCTCTGACTTGCTGTGTTAGTATACTTTGTGTATATTGCACATGACCGCATTTGGGTAAATAATTTTATACTAACTATATAAATTAATACACACCCCATGGTTATTATGAGCGCTTATACTCTTAATTCCGAAATAATTATTATTTACGTATATTTAATATTCGTTATTTTGATTCATTAAAGGGTATGATCTTGTATGGGTCTGTAATTCCAGTGGGTTGAATAGCGATATTAATTATATGGTTAATATTAATTATTGATAGAATTCACGTTCTGAATAATCAGGATTGACGATACCCCTTTAAGAAAACTTATAAGTTTTGACTGAGCTAAAACCTGCAGGTGAATTTAATTATTCGGCAGTCAAATTGTTGGGGTTGGTATACTGAAAATCATGTTTTTAGTATTTAATTTTATTAAAATATAATTAATTTTTCATTTTATGAGAATCTTTATGAGCAATGTATGTGTATCATTTCTTTGTTATGCATGGATGTTCAATATTCTGTATAGTATTTAATTTAGTGTGTAGAGTACGGTTTACACACAGAAGATTAAATTTTAAATTCTTACAGAATATAAATTTTATATTCACGGTTTAGATGAAAATGAACATACTATCGGTACAACTGTGGTATAGAGTTTTAGTAGGCCTGTCTTGGTTATGAAAAATAGATAATAGCGTCGTCTATTGTTCCAACTCCTGTGCCAGTACACTGTGTGTATTGAACGGGACATTTGGATTAATTAATTTTATACTGACTATATAAATTAATTCACAGCTCAAGGTTATTATGAATAGTGCTTATCCTCTTAATCTTAAAATAATTATTGATTTACGTACATTTAATATTTATTATTTTGATTCATCAGAGGGTACGGTCTTATATGGGTCTATATTCTCGGTGAGTTAGATAGCGGTATTATTTATATGACAAATATTAATTATTTACAGAATCCATGTCCCGAAAGTCAGGATTGACGATACTCCCTTAAAGATGCATATAAGTTTTGACCGAGCCAAACCCTGTAGGTAGATTTAATTATCCGACGGTCAAAAAAATTAAGCGAAATGGCTTAAGGATAATCAAGATGCCGATTAAATTAAATTGTCAGTAATTAAATTTAATTGGCGAGTATCGAAAATCTTAACGTGGGTAGAAATTGTAAGCATTTAATAACAGGAGCTCAATGCTAGATGATCTTGAGATTATGAGTCAGAGTGCAATTATAGTTCTTTAATGGTGTGAACTGTAATTCAGTGTTTTATGAAAGTTGCAGAAACCGTTGCGTCATTCCATAATTGCAAAAACCGATGTTAGGTGTCTGTATTCCACTGAAAATCTTACTCATAATTACTCTCCAAATCCCTACTGTAACCCTATATATATATGCATGTAGGCTGAACCAGTTTAATAATGATCATATCATGATTTGTCTTTCAAGACTAAAGATATCTAGGTTCTGCCGATACGACTTCTCGATAGTCCGTAGTCCACACTACATTCGAGAATCGTGTAAGAAAATATAGTAGAAGATATGGTTGGAGCTTCAACTCGGAATCAAATCGTAGTTGAAGAATCGATCGATAAAAAGTATTCTTCTAAATTAATTTTGGTTGCACGAGTTTTATTTTGATCGTTCGTCGTTAAAAGTTTTATCTGGAGCCTATTTCGGCGTTTACCCATCCAGTTAATTTTTTATCGAAAATCGTTTGCAAAAATAATGATCTTGGCAGTATTGCCTCCAACAATTGGTATCAAAACTGTTTTGTTTTTGTTTATGGTTATCGGGATCGGGTAGTTTTAGAACTGTTGCTAACCTTATTTTGTAGGCGTTTTGATCTCGATTTTATGATTATCATTTATTTTTATATTTGATTGAATGCATGAATGATGATTAATTTTTTTTTAATCATGGGGTTTGACCATGATAAATTATTATTTTTAGATCAGATGTGAGCCTACGAGACATAGGTTTCAATGTTTTTTTTATGTTCTTTACTTTTTTTCTAGTTTATTAGAAAGATAAAAAATAAGAACAGGTATGGAAGAACGAAGGCGGCGGCAACAAGCGGTGGTTGGCGGCATTAACCGGGGTTTTTTTAATTGCTTTGCAATTTTTTCTCTCTCCAGAATTTTTTTTCTGGATAAAATAAAAAAGGAACTATTTTCCAGAACAGCCGCGCCAAACGCTGCCTTAGGCAGCGGCGCAAAAGCCAAAACAGGCCGCCAGTTTTCCCAAATGCAGCCTTAGGGACTGTAGGTTTCGGTGCACAGCTGGTCTAGCGCCATCCCAAAAACAGCCAGCGCCAAACACGGCACTATTTAATTTTATCCAAGAAAAAGTGGTTTTCCAATGGCGCAAGCACAGCAGCAGCTTTCAGTCTAAGCAGAAGCGATTTCAAGCGGCGCCAAATACAGCGCCGATTATCCAAAAAGCCAAGCATCCCAAGCTGTTTTCATCAAAGCAGCGGTTTCCAAAAGCTCGCATCCAAACGCTGCCTTATGGCAGCGGCACTTGTTTTCTCCCAGCATTGTTTCGACGCATGTGTTTTCCAATATAGCTGTTGTTTTCAAACACAGTTAGCTTCCAAACCGCAAGCACAATGAGGTGGCACCTCTTCTCTTTTTATTAAAAATTTTATTTTTTCGGAGATATTCCCATCGAACTTAAAATCGTCAAAAAACGTATGAAATAAATCAAACAAAACAGAGTAATCGGAAACTTCATTCATTTCGTTGAAAGAAGACTGAATTACAAACTCGAAAACATAAACTGGGTGAGGTCACAAACAGACGTGCCCTCAACCATAGACTTTGACTCGAATTTGGACTCAGAACGGAAAAAATATACATCAGAAGACTCGATGGTCTAATTCTTCACTTCCTTTGCATTTGCATCAACAATGAGCTTGGTGCAGTCGGCTGGTGCACTGAAGCTCATCGTGAAGCAGTTCGAGTCGGTTACTTCCAGTTGTTCCATCTTTTCATTGAACAATGTTTCCATGCCGATTCCATCGAGCTTGTCGGCCCAATCTTCTTCTTAAATCTTCTCCTCTGTATCAGACAACTAATGGCCGAAAAAGATCTCCAGCCCTGACAGCTTTTGATTGGTTTCTTCGTCGATCCATGGTTCCAGAAAGTTGCAATATGAAAAATCTTTCCCCTCTTTGACAATGTACCGATTGAGAGTTCCTGAATAATTAACCTTCTGTCCCTTCTTAGGCCCTTCCAAATCTTCCTCCGTCAGTTTGTATCCAAGACTAAAACGATGAGAAGCTGGCAATACCTAAATAGGTTCAGGGATTCCTTGCTGTTTACGTCCTAGTCTCATACCCGAAAAGTAGGACATTTTCCTCATCATCGTGATTGCCCTTGGGTTGATGTACTTTTTCCCCTCATTCATTAGCATTTGGACAGCCTGTGCTTCATGAAATCAGAAACCACTAAGCGATACGTCATCTTCACTATGCTAAACTTCCAACAGAGTTGAGCCCTCTCCTCCTCTTGGGGGATGAATGTTGTCTTCTCTGTGAATAGTTAAAACTGTCCCATTTCTTATCAGCTTCAGTTTCTGATGGAGAGTCGATGGTACAACCTGAACACTTGGGTCTTGTAACAAGGGTCTACCCAACAACAAGTTGAAAGATGCCGGTACATCTAGTACTTGGAACTCGACCGATGCTTCCAAGGGCCCTACTGATATTTCAAACGATATAAGTCTCAGTACATCCCTCCTCGTATTGTCATAGGCCCGGACTCCTTGATTACTCGGTGCGAAGTGCTCCGTCTTTAGTCTTAAACAGAGTGCTGTTCTGAGCGGACATACATTTAATGCAGACCCGTTATCAATAAGAGTCACAGGGACCCATTTGTCCAGGAACATAACGGTAATGTGTAGCGGCTTGTTATGATTCCTTCCCTCTGCTGGTAGATCTTTATCAAAAAATGAAATGACATTCGACTCTACCACCAGTAGAATAAGTCCAATCATTTGTTTTTGGGTGGCATCTATCAAAATGCTGGCTTCATTTAGAACCTTTAGCATAGCTTATCTGCGTTTATGCAAGGCCATCAGTAGCCCCCAAATGCTAATATTGGCTTACGTCTTCTTTAACTGCTTCAGCACTGCATCCCCCTCTTCTTCTTCTTTTTGCTCCTTCTCTTTTTCGCTTGGTTGCCCTTTCTCCAGCTGGGCTGGCTTGAAATGTCACCCACTTCTGGTCAGATGTTCTATTCTCTCCTCGGGATTCCACAATCCTGGTTTTGTACTCTCGACCTGTCTCACTTCGTCTATGCATGGAGCGCTTTCAAATGCCCACAAATCATCTAACCCACCAACCATTGCCCTTCCTCTTCTTTCTTCATCATCCTCAATATCCCATGTATTATCAACTTTCTCCCAGATGTCTTCTTCGATAAAATCCACCTACTGTTCTCGAGCAGCCCAGAAATCGATCCACTCCGCTCTATCTGATTTCAGCACGACTCTTACCAGCTAATGGGACTGTATCTCATCGATATATATATCTTCCTCAAAAAGTTGGGGAAGAGAAATGCCATCAAGCACGTGACTATACCCATAAGGTCGGGCTGAGTAATCCAAAGGCCAATCATCTTCTTTATTGTGATCCTCCTCTTGAATTGCTGCCTGATATCCTTCCCAGTCATAATCATTCCACTCCTCTATGACATCCCAACCATTTTCGGTCATAATCAATGAACAAACAGCTTGGTCTTCAGTAGTTGAAACATGAGGACGTGGCAGGTATGCTGGACAGATATATCAGCTCGGGTCCTCTAATTCCCCTAGGGACCTATAATTTATCCCAGCCTGCCTGGTATGATTTGGCAGTGGGTTGGCCGTGACATTTGGCTTTAAAGTGGCGGAGGGCGGAGGGATCACTTTATTGTCGATGAGATTCTGGGTCTCATGGCGTAGCTTTAGACGCTTATCAGTTAAATGCTCGTGGCCTTGGTGGAAGACGTAGTATTGGGAAGCATTAAATCTTGGCGGTAGGGGATCAGGTACAGGCATGGGATCTAGTGGCTTGATGATCCCTTTTTCAACGAGTCGACTCAGGGCGGTGGATAGAGAAATGTTGAGGGGAGTGAACACCTTCCTTGGCCTTTGTTGCTATTGACTGTTGTCTGACTGTTGGGTATTGTTAGATTATTGGGCGAAAGAGGATGGATTTAGTAGGTTTACCTCATTCGGGCGAGACACGAGATTGGTGGCAGTAGATTGGTTTTGGTTGGTTGCGGGGAATGTCCTCCTTGGTTTCTGGCTAGGTTCAGCTTTCTCAATATCCCCAGATTGAATGGTGTCTTCGATTTGTACCCTATCGTCAAATAACTGTTCAAAGATAGAAAGCAGCTGAGTAATAAGATACCATTTTAGTGGTGACTGCAGATTCTTAACCATGATCCTCACTTGTTCCTTCTCAGTGGGTCAATTTGTCATCTTAGCAGCTTACCCCTCCACCGAGTCAAGAAATCAACAAAAGACTCCCAGCTCTCCTGTCGAGTGGTTTCGAGCTCTCTGGTGGTGACGTCCAGTTGGACATTATAGCTGTACTGACTGACAAAAGTCGTGATTATGTCCTCCCAAGTCTTAGTTTTGGCAACCTCCAAAGAAAAAAACCATCTATGAGCAGCCCCAATGAGTGATCGATGAAAAAGTTGGGCTTTGAGCTGATCATCAATTTCTATGGGGGAGAGAGTTCCAACGTACATCCTCAGATGAATTCGGGGGTCACCAGCACCATCAAATTTCTCCATCTCTGGCATTTTGAAAATTTTAGGTAATTTTGCATTTGGCAATAGGCACAAGTTACGCACATTCAGCATGTATTCTTTTACTCCCTTAGCCTTTCTCAGCACCTTCTCTATTTGGTCAATCTTATCCGCCAGTGCAAATTCCCTAGACTGGGTAGTATTTTCCTCTTCTACCACCATCGGGCAGGGAACCCGAGGTGGTACAGTGACTTGTGGTACATTTTGTTCTTGGTTATCGTCCTAAAAGTTTTTCCATTCTCATTTGTGTCATCCAGTTGTCCATTCACAATCGGCACACGGGCCTGAATTGTCCGGATCTGCACCTGACACTGATTTTGAGCTTGGGTCTGCTACTCCACAGCTCTTTGTATCTCAGTAATGGCTCTCATTAGAGCTGTCAAGTTCACCTCATTCTCTGCCATTTCAGCTGATTGTTCGGACACTCTGTGAAGTATACCTAATCCTGATCTCTCCCAAACACTTATTAACTGTACTCTTCTCGGCTCAATGGTAAATTCGCAGAAAAATATGGATTCTAAAAGTAGAATAACCAGTATCAAACACTTCCCGAATAAAAATTTTAAAAACATCCTAGATGCCCGAAATAGTAAATTATAAGCAGATAATCACTGAGGCCATAGCAATGCCCCTGCCGGGCTTATACTGGCAGCATAATAATGGAACAGGAACGAGCAATACTCTGGCAAGAAAATAGAACTAGGCTGAGAGGACTGATTTGACCTAAAATTCTAAGAAAAATTGGGCAACATAACGGTAAGAAACTATCTCATGCGGGTGTAACAAGGATCTAAAGAAAACGAGCCTAAATAAAGGTGGGGGTATGGAACTAACAATTCGGGAAGAACCCAGAAGAGAGAGAAATTAACCTAAAGGCTTCAAAAGAAAACACGGGCATGACCCCGAGAAGAAAACTATGGCATGAAAACCAAACATGGTGAAGAACAAAATCTGGGTAAGAACCCAAAGGAAAAGCTAACCTAAACAAAGGATGAGAGAAAACTCGGGCCGAACCCAGAAGAGGAACTATCTTAAGCCCGAACAAACAATCTTAATAATACGCAATCAAAACATATAATTAAGAAAACACATAATCCTACTAGGGTTAGCAGTACCTAATGGGAGGTTCTAAGCTACTATATGCAAAAAGGCCAATTTTGGTCAATCGAGCATGGTACTTTCTGAATAGAGCCGGGTATATACCTTCCATGCCTGGAGTGGTGTAGGACATGATCAAACAGTACGCCCGAACTCTATTACTGCACATATGATAGTGTATAGTCAGTAAGGGTTGCCTGTCTTCACAATAATTTTCGAAATGGATGAACGTTCAGGGCATTGAGTAACCAGTCATGGGGGTTTTGAAGAACAATGCATATGTATGCGAAAATAAAAATGAGAAATTCTTATTAAGAACCAATGATGTTTTCAAGCCTAACTCTCTTATTTGATTTTATAAACCAGTCCCCAGCGGAGTCGCCAGAAAATACTGTGGCGCCGGGATTTTGGGATTTCGAAAATGTTTCAAAAATAAAAAAATTCAAAGATGTTTGAAAAATATTTTAACACATTGAAAGTCAAATTTTAAAAATCTCATTTTGTTAAAAATAGAGTCGCCACTTAGTTTTTGAAAAAAAGTAAGAAAAGAAAAAATGACTACTGATCTTTTAAATGTTTAACCATAGAAAGAGAGTTTGAAAACTAAGTTACGAATCAAAAAATGTGTTAGGCACCCCATTCACCCAACCATAAGGTTAGCTTCTACTAATCATCATTAGTTTTTTAATATAATTTCTCAAATACATGCAAATAGAGAAAATGGAGGCAAAGAGAGAACATCCAAAATCAAATATAGAAAATACATAATATACGTACATAGCACTCCAAATCAAAATAAATAGAAGAATAAATCCTAAGTCCTATAGCATTCAATTTCTAACTAAAGGATACATAGAGCACACCGGCATGCAATTTCATCAAAATAAACTAAACTATTATGTTATGCATAAAACAATAAAAATATGCTAGAAGTTGCCAAAACTATCTAAATATGAATTGCTGCAAAATAAGCCAAACTACTTTAGACACAAAATATTTTAAAGAAAGTAACCAAAATATGCATGTTAAAAATAAACTAGATCGGCATTAACATAAAAAAAATACTAAATGTAAAATAAAAGATGTATAAAAGAGAAAATTCTACATTGAAAGAAAGTTTACTTAATAAGAAAATAAGGATTTTATAACAAAAAAGAGTTTAAAGATTTAAAAAAAAAAAGAAAAACTTTACAAAAGAAAAATTATGTTAAAATAAAAGGTTAAAAAATATTATTAGGCTATTGAAAAAAAAAACCTAACTGTTTACATTTAATATTTTAAAAGAGACGAAAGAAAATGAAAGAAAAGAAAAAAAAGAGAAAATTACTATAATAAGAGAAAATTTATACTAACATTTAAAAATAAAAATTAACTTAAAAGACTTTTTGTGATTTTTTGAATTTAATAATATGAAAAAAAATAATGTTAATATTAAATAGAAAAAAAAAAGACAAAAAGAAAAGAAAAATAAAACTAATAATAATAGGAAAGAAAATAAAAAAATAGGATATTAGCATTAAATGAAAAAGAAAAGAAATACTAGTGAAGAAAAGAAAAGGAAAATAAAACTATTAAAAGAACTTTAAACTAATGTTTAAAAGAAAAAAAACGAAAACAAAAAGATAGAATATTGAACTAATGCTAAGAAGATCAAAGGACAATAAATTAATATTACAAGAAAATAAAAAGAAATGAAAATAAATACGAGTAAAGGAAATTAAATTAATCCTAGAAAGATAAGAGAAATTAAATACAACTATTTAATTTAAATGTGAAATGTAGTATTGATTACAACATTCACACAAATATAAGCGTATTATTATAACAATTAACAACATTAATAAATTGTAATTACAAGAATATTTTAGCACTAATTTGATAAATGAATTAAAAAAATAACGATGTACTTAGTGTGAAAGTGTAATTAAGAAATTAATTAAAGTAATTAAATTACATGAGGTAATATAAACAACAAGCAAGTTTAACTACAAAAATGAAGAAAATACGTAAATTGAACTTCAAATTTAACTCGATCACTCCAAAAGAGAGAGAATGGAGTTAGAATAATCGGGGATCCAAACAAAATACCTGGATTGCTTAGCAATCCTTAAGTTGGAGAAATGTGCCTCAACGGTTCAATCCTCGAGTGGTGATCTAAGCAAGGCTTTCAATATAGGCGTCGGAGGTTCGGATCTCGGTATTTCGGCAGGGGTTCGACGTCGGGAGTCGAAATTGCTCGGCGACTTGGCAGAGTTTCTCTCACTAAACCTCTATCTAATTTTTTGTCCTTGAAAATGTACCAGGAGTACGGTACTTATAGGATTCTTCAACCAATGAGGTGTTGCCACGTTTTGGGACATGTCAAGCCATTTGAAGTTGGCGGTCGCCGGGTTAGAGGTGGCGGTCGCCGGGTTAGAGGTGGCGGTCACCATGTCTAATAAAGGTTCCGCAAGGTTCTATTGGCGGTCGCCACAATGTGAGTTAGTGGTCGCTACATTGGAGTTGGCGGTCGCCACTTTTGGCTAGGGTTTCCAAGAGGTTCTATTAACGGTCGCCACAATGAACATAGCGTTCGCCACTTTTAGAATGACTTGGACAACAAGTTATCGATGATTCGACAAAATTTTATTGGTTTGATGGTTTTGAGTTAAAATATCGAGCTCGAATCACTTTTTCAAGGATCGAACTTAAGCACTATTCCACCTATTTTTATCATCGGATTCACCTAAGATTAGACGGAGTCAAATTGGAGTGTCTACACACCCTAAACAGGTTTAGGATCTGCACGTCTCTTGATAATTTTCCCACTACGACGAGGTAATGAGATATCGATAACTCGTGGTTCCTCTTTCGTTCTACTAGTATTTTCTCTCAGTTTTTGCAGAACAATTTTACTTTTTGGCTTGTGGTTCATTATATAATCTTATTCTAAAAATCGAGCATTAGTACTAACAATGATCTTTTGATCCTTAAGATTATAAAACAAATGGTATTCCTTTGGGATACCCGACAAAGAAACAAACATTTGTTCTTGGTACCAACTTACCCGCATTCCCTTTCAGCACGCGTGCCAGACTCCCCCAAATTCAAAAATGTCTCAGACTATGTTTATGCCCGATCCACAATTCTGTGAGAGTAAAAGGTACTGACTTAGAAGGTATCAAGTTGAAAATGTAAGTTTCTGTTTCTAATGCAAATTTCCAAAATGAATCGGGTAAATCTGAATAACTCATCATTAACCTTACCATCTCCATTAGAGTCTTATTCCTTCTTTCAACTACACCATTCTGTTGTGGAGTGCCTGGTGGAGTTTATTGGGATGTAATCCCCTCCGTTGACAAATAGTCCTTAAACTCTCTAAAAAAGTAATCTCCACCATGATCGGATCGTAGTGACTTGATACATTTATCTAGACGTTTCTCCGTTTCTGCCTTGAATTCTTTGAATTTCTCAAAGCATTCAGATTTATGGTGCATTAAATAAACGTATCCATACCTTAGGTAGTCGTCAATGAAAGTGACAAAGTACTCAAAGTCTCCTCTAGCCCGGATAATCATTGGTCCACATAAGTCAGAGTGAATCAGTTTCAACGATTTTTTTTAGCTCTTTGGCCTTTAACCGAAAATGGTCTCTTGGTCATTTTTTCCGTCAAGCAAGATTCACAGACTGAAAGTGCCTCCACTTTCAACGAACTTAAAAGTTCATCTTCAACCATATTTATCCTTTTCAGAGTATAACTTGGGCGTAATTGCTAAAGAAACGTTTGGTTCATTAAAGAATGTTTATTTTTCTTAATTGGTAAATTAGATGTGTTAGCACAAATGCTTCATTAATTAATTTTGATGATTTTAATATTTCATTTCCTATAAATAAATATTCTTTAATG
>JAOTRH010188902.1:0-11706 GCA_034768845.1 Heliamphora exappendiculata
TAATAAACTTATTTTTATATAAACTTATAATAATAAACTTATAAACTTATTTTTATATAAACTTATAATAAACTTATATAGTAACAAACTTATTTTTATAAACTTATATAATAATAAACTTATATAAACTTATTTTTATATAAATTTATATAAATTTTTAATAATAAATTTATTTTTATAATAAAATAAACTTATATAATATAATAATTAAAAAAAAACACTAAAAAAATGGACTAAGCCGGTTAGGCCCGCCCAAAAGCTCGGGCTCTAGGTCCGAACCCGCAGCACCTAGGGCTTGGCTGACTCCTGGCCAAAAAGCCCGGCCTGATCCGGCCCAAAAATTTGACGAGAGCCTATAGGACCAGGGCCGGGCTTAGCTCGCCCGGTCTACAGTCGGGCCAGACCGGACCCAAATTACACCCCAAACGCAACTATTAAATCCTTGGATATGTAATATTTGGGGAGAGTGGTATTACATATCTTCTCCGTTGAATGTTCATATTTGCCCCCAATCTTCCAATTTCATTCCACAAACACTGAAGATGAGAGACGCAAAGACGCAGGGATTTCAAACCGGCGACGATGAAGAGAGAAAGAGGAGAAGGGAAAATTAGGGCCTCCCAATTTGGGACGGTAGTTTGGGCCTTCTAATTTAGAGAAAATTATTACAAAGGAGAGAGAGAGAGAGAGAAATAACTAAATCAAAAAAAGGTGTTTTACTTTAATTTGGGCCATCTAATTTTACTTTAATTTAGTGTTAAATCAAAAAAAGGTGTTTTATTTTTTACTCCAGTTCAGTGCTAAATCAAAAAAATGGACATGAGAGGAATAACTAAATTTTTATAAGGGTAAATAAAGAAAATTATATTTTGTCTATATTTTATAAATTTATATTCATTCATATTCATTATAAAAACAAACATGATATATATATATATATATAAAATAAAATATGATATATCCAATATTATATCTATTTATTTCATACATATTTTTATATTTAATAATATTTTATATCTGTTAATTTATTTTCGAACAAACAAATAAATCCTGGACGTTAAAAAATAAATTTTTGAATTATTGTTAAAATTTTATCAATCAATATGATGACTTAAAATGGTAATTTAGTATGACTAGTTAATGTAGTGAGGTATTAAATACAATAATGATATTTTTTTATGCCAATATCTTCATTCATGGCAAACAGTTTTCTGATCTCGCCTTTGATTTCTTCGAATAAGAGGCACTCTACATTCCCAGCAGCAAAGGTGCAAAAGTCATTTTGCATCTTTTTTTTTATTTAGAGTAATTATTTAGTATTTTTAGAACACCATATTACGTTGTTTTTTATCTAATTATGTTGTGAAAAATACTACACATAACATAAAAAACTTATTTTTGTTGAGCAAGTGAAAAACAAAAAATACTTACTTATTGTGCATCGCACGTAGATAATATTATATAATATTTCGAAAGAACCCAATAATTTTTCTTCCATTTTTGGATGGAGAAACAAAAAATAAAGAAGAACAAGAAGCAGATTTTTCCAAGAGGAGGGCCAGATATTTTCAATGTAATACAAAAAATACATGTTTATATTAACAAATTTTCAGCTTGTGGATAATCAATAATTACAAAATGAAAATGAAAATGAAAATTTTAAATTTAGGAAATATAATAAATTATTAGATAGGGATCACTATGGAAAAGAGAGAGAGAGAGAGAGAGAGAAATCATTTCTCTAGCATATTATATTGATGCGGAGTTCCCTGTTTATAGAATTTTTTTTTCTCCAACTTTGAGCACTTTTTTTTAGATTCATTTACGTCCCCGACATTCATGTCTTGAACAAGATGTTAAAAACAAATCTTTTGCTCAATTTTTAAAAATGAAATTTTCTCTTTTGAAGTTTAGAAAAATGACCTAAAATTCAAATTCAAACCCAAGCCCAAACCCTCTAACTTGTGGTCTAGGTTTGAAGCCCAAAGCCTAGGACTTGGGTTGGGCTTTAGCCTACTTCCTCAAATTTCAGCCCGGCAGTCGGTCCAAAATTTAATGAGATCCCATAGTTGGGTCGCCCGACCAGGCCCAACGAGAGATTATGAATATACTACCATTCTCTACTCACCTTTACCTAAGGAAGACAAAAGGTTAATAAATTATTTCAAAAATGATTTTTTTAAATATTTTCAAGTTTCATTTTTAATGCTTTAACATATCAACCTGCCAAACGTGGCTGAAACAACTTTGCTTTAACAGATTCCGTTCCGTACATTAATCTGTATATGTTTTCTAATAATTTCCGATCAAAACGATTTATATTTGTTATGGGATCTAGGAGTTGGATGGAACAATTAGAAACGAAGAAACTTCACAAAGATCACAATATTCAGCTAAAATCCACAAATAAGCTTACACAAAGCAAAAAAATCGATTCAACTGCACAACAAAGTTAACAACTCAATTTTACCCCCAAAATGAAATACATTTTGCAGTCAATTTGATATCTATGAGGAAACAAAATCGATTGATTTTCCATATTCGATGATCTAGTTACGAGAATCTAATCTATCGAAAAACTATTGACAAAAAGGATTCATCAAAAGGAGTACCAAAACCAAAATTCCTATTCCAACACATAATTCATCTAAACCCTACCAGAAACCCACTAAAACAACCCTAAAACTCCTGAGATACAGATCCAATCTCGCCCTTTCCTTTTCCAGCTTTCTTCGGCAAGAGATTCTGATGAATATTAGGTAAAACTCCTCCATTCGCAATAGTCACGGATCCCAAAAGCTTGCTCAGCTCCTCATCATTCCTCACAGCCAACTGAATGTGCCTCGGAACGATCCGGTTCTTCTTATTATCCCTCGCAGCATTCCCCGCAAGCTCTAAAACCTTCAGAAAAACAGAATCCAACGACATCAAATGAAAATTCTCCACGAAGAAGTACAAAAGCAGAGAAAGATAAAATGGAAGAACGAGGGAATGGAAACCTCGGCGGCAAGGTACTCGAGGACGGCGGAGAGATAGACCGGAGAACCAGAACCGACGCGCTGGGCGTAGCGGCCTTTCTTGAGGAAGCGAGCGATCCGACCGACCGGAAACTGGAGACCGGCTTTCTGAGATCTAGAAACCGCCTTCGCAACTCTTGGCTTCCCTCGGCCGGCGGTGTTCTTCACCGATGGTGCTGTTGCAGAACTCATGGTGGTTGATTCGGATTTGAGATTTCGAAATTCGAACGGTGGGTTTTGCAGGAAACTGAGATTTTGATGATTTGTGAAGTTTGAGGATGTGGCGGTTTATATAGACACGGATCTCGGCTTCTGATTCGTTGTTCTATGTTTCTCGCGGATCGCCAGCGTGGCATTGGGTTTGGAATTTTGCAACGCGCGGGACTTGGCGCCGCTGGATTATTTTCATTTAAACTTTTTCTAATTATGGTTTGAATTTCTTTTAGATTATTACAGATAAGAATAGAGAAAGAGAGAATTAATTTAGGGCCATATTAGCAACTAAGTTAAAAGTTAAATTTTTTATTTTTTTATATTTTTTAATTAAAAAGTTAAATTACGTTGTTTGTTAATTTAGTTTTTAAAATAATTTTTTTGAAATTAATTATTTGGATAAAAAATTAATTTTTTTACTTTTTGTTTAAATTAAATAATTTTATTCTTCTATATATTTGATATTAATAATTATATTTAGTTGGTAGTTATAATAATAAGTTATAAATGAGATATATTATTGTATTTTAAAATTAAAAACAGTTTGAATATAATATTTTCAGAGTTTATATTTTAATTTGATTTTTTAAATTTTTTTGTCAAACGAGTACTTTTTTTTGATAAAATAAATTTATTATAGACAAAACTAAGCAAAATAAAACAAATAAAATATACCATTATCCCAGTGTTTACCAAAAATAAATAAATCTTATTTGAAAAAAAAAAAATTTCAAAGTATTAAGCAATTGTTCTGGGTTCTTTTGGCTTGTCTCGTGACTTCTCCAGAAAAACCATAATAAACAAGAACAAAATAATAATAAAAAAATTATTACTTCAATGAAACTAGTTACAAGTACTACAAACTACGAACTACTTTTATGAAATAAAAGAAAAAAATAAATATTTTGCCAAGCTGAGTATGTTATTTACATTTATTAAAATATACATATTTATAAAATTCTTCATAAAAAAAACTATCAATATTTACTATTAACTTCCTACAGCTACTATAAACATGAATTAATTCTACGACGCAAAGCGTCCCAGTAACTATTAAATAGCCACAAATGATGTTAAGTGTACTTCATGTGATAACTTTTTTTAATTGTTGTCTCTTTAGTTATCACTTGTCATCATTGAAAATAATTCATGTGAGTATTTTAAATATATTCCATCAAACCTTTATAACATATGGTAAGCTATAATAATATTCTCTATAAAAAATTATAAGATATGGCGTAAACACCCGGACAAAATCAAGACTTTTTAATATATTTTGTAGGAATTATTTAAAAAAACATTTATGCAAAAAAAAGGTTATTCGGCTATTGTGGACTAAACTATCTAATGATATTTGTTTGAAAGACCTACATATTTTGATGATTTGATTATCTATTTTTAAAGATAAATATATTTGATAATGTAACTATTAAAGTTTGATATGTTGAAAATAGTTAATTTAATTAGCCATTTTCAACATTAATTTTTGACAATTATTCTAGAATTGATTGGCAATTGAATTAGCTATTAAATTGGCAATTGAATTCTAGAATCAATACCACAATTAATTTTATATTCATTTCTTTTGAAATAGAGAAATTCTATGTATAAGACCTTTTTTGGTATTCTAAAAGTGTGTGTGGTACATAGTTAAGTGTGGAGAAACGAAATACGAAGAGAGAAGAAAGAGAGAGAGAGACCAGATTATAATTGAAATGCGTGATAGAAAGAGAAAGACAGACGAGGTGCGTTCGAGTAGCGAATTTTTGGTGGTGCTCAAACGTTCGGGTCAACCATTTTATCCTGAGAGAGTGACGCCGGTGAAGAAACCTACAACATCCTTGGTAGGCGATTAATCATTCTTAAGTAAACTGCGTTTGCAAGACTCAGTTTATTTATTCTATTCATGTTATTTCTGCAATTTCATTTTCTGTAAATTCTGTTTATTGTAATCTTTAAAAGTTAATAAATATGTATTTTTTGGACCACCGAGCATATTTTGTATTACGTTATATTTCTCCCAACATGATAAATTATTTTTTTGTAAGTATAATTTTTTTAACATATGTTATAAAATAAATAATTCAAATTACAAAAACAGTTTAAATTCTGCAAGGATGATCCGTAAAGTGCGGGATTTGTCTAATATATGTGACCACATAAGTGCTTTACTTTTACTCCACTTTTGCTTTTATTTTTTGGTCGTTTTGCTAAAAAAAAAAAAAAAAAAAGTGCCAAGAAAGGTGAAACAGACCTGATAAAAAAATATTAAACCAAAACTATCAAGGGATTATGTTACTATTTTTTTTTCTATCCTAGTAAAGAGGATTTTTTAACTTTCATATTCAATAGCAAGTGAAGCGGATTTTAAAAAGTAAAATAATAAAAAGAAAAAGAGATAGTAATCTTTACTGATGAATAATAAGCAAAAATACATAAATTTGAAGGAGATATGATAATATTTGCACTTCTTCCAATTGACCTTCCAAAAACTACTCATATTTCTAAATTGCTACTACTAACTAAAAGCTACGAACTACTTCGAAATAAAAATACTGATAACAAGTAAATTGAAAAGGGTTTTTTTTTTAGGGAAGAGGTAAACTTTGAATCTTCTCATGCTATTTATAGAGCATATATAGTTATGGACAGTTATTTTCTCATTGTTTCCATCCAAGTATTGAACACTCTTCCAAATTTGAATTCACAACATGATTGTTCTGTCTTCCTGCATTTCTTCTTTCTCACGTGAGATACTTCTTTTCATTTCATGGTCTTCCAAATTTGAATTCACAACATGATTGCTCGTCTTCCTGTATTTCTTCTTTCTCACGTGATATTCTTATTTTCATTTCGTGGTCTTTGTTCATTACGGCTTTTCGCGAGAAATTATTTAATGGTTTGTGATATTCTCATTCAATATATATACGTTATATGTTTTTTAAATATGAGGTCATACTAATATTAGAAATGGCAATTTTACTTGTTTATGTCCAGCTCTCGCTTCTCTCGTTCCGTTTTGTACGATTTTCACCCGCCCTCGTAAGGTAATGGGGCAGAAAAAATATTTGCAATCCCCACCCCGTTTTCTCTCCCGCCCATGATTAGATAAATTAAATATATATAATATATAAATATGTATATAAATTTTATTTTTTAACAATATAATAGAACAAAAATAAAAAAAATACTATACTTATTTTTATTTTTTTACTTTTATTTCTTATTTTTTTTATTTTTAACTCTAATCATTGATCAATTTTATTGTTTTAATATCTTATTAGGTCATCGTTGTTAGTATTAATTTCTATCGTTGTTAGTATTAATTTCTTTGAGAGTGAAAAAAGTATTTCGGGTAGAGGAATAGACCCCTGCCCTAACCATGCCCGTTGCCATCGCTAACTAATATATTATAACCACTTTCCCATGTCCATTGAGTTGCCCCTTACACTTTGTTCATTTAATGGGATTTTTTTTAATATTTTTTATGTGTGTTTAGTTCTTGTAGACGAATGCAATTTTCAAAATAATACTTTTCTTGCAAAATCAATATATTTGCATTGTAAAAAAATTAAAAAACTAAATTTTTTATAAGTTTTCTTGCAAATTAGACATGCTGACATAAATTAATATTTTCGTATTTAATTTTTTATTTTTTTTCTCTTTGCTTTTGTTGGAGGTTACTTTTATTTACTAACAACCCACATGTGTCCAGGCAAAGATTACTGAATAGGTCCAACCTTAAGGTCCAATATAAATTGGATTGGCAAGTAGGCCCAACCATTTATTTTAAAAATAAACTTATGGGCTTTGAAAGCATCTAGCCCATCCATCTTTGGGCTGTGGGTCCGGATTGAGCTTCCACTATATAAATAAAAAATAACTAGTAATTAATTTATCAAAAAGAAAATTAAATAACTAGTAATTACGTTATCAAAAGAAAACTAGTAATTTTAGTACCTAAAAGCACTTCCAAACCCAACTGAATTCTAAGAAGAATTTTGTGAAATGATCATTCTCCTCAATTATTGAGAATAATAACATAATTAAGAATTTTTCCGTAGTCTCGCTGTATCCTCTTTTAACATTAGAGTTTTTCCTTAAGCTTTACTATTAACCTTAACAAAAAAAATATACATCTCTTTTAATTTTAAATTTCTTTTTTTCTTTTTTAAAAAGTTGAAGCAGGAAATCGCCGTTTAATAGTTTCTTCAGAGAAAACCTTAAATTTGAATATAGAGAGAAAAAATGAAAATGAGTGCATATTTTTTTAGTAGTTGATGAAAATTTGACGCCATCTCAAATATTGATTTGACACATAACTAACCTCTTAAGTTAAAATGGTATCGTTTAGTCGTAGAACTTAACATCCATTATATTATTTATCTCTTCCTTCTCTATTTCAACCCCTCTTCACCCACACTCATGCATCATGTATATGAGAGATTGAGTGTTCAGTTCGATAATTAATTCGGACACAAAAAACACAAACAAACATAAGATAAATATTTAGTCCGAATTATAAGTCGATCCAAACATTCTTTCTCTCAAAACAAACACGCCTTATTAAAAAGGAAGTTTCTTAAAATTAAAATTGATCAAAAATTTTCTCCGATCGGCTATGTCACTAGAAATGTTGAATAGATTAGTCATTCTATTTATTAATAATGGTATGATAATGGGCTAAATTATATAAGCTTAATTAATCCAATCACAACTAAAAGTGCAAGAAGAAGAATTTTTAAATAATATTTTTGACTAATTTAATAATAAATACTAATTTTTATAATTTTTTCCTGTAATTACTTTTTTCAGTAGCTTTAATCTGTCAGAATCTAAAGTAGCTACAAATGTACACAGGGCCCCCACTTTAGTTTCCTTGGGCCTTAAAAAAGTCAGTCAGGACGGGATCTGAAAGTAATTATCTAGGACCTGTTTGTTTGTGCAAAATTTAAAATTTTCTACTCATTTTTCTCTTTTTAACTTTTTCATCTTTTGTCCAAATTCTTTTATATTTTTTGAATTGTATTGACTAGATAACCCAAAAAATAAAAATAAAAAAATATCACAAGAAGAAAAGAGTTTACTAAAAATAAAAATAGGCAACAAAAAATTTGGCTGATTGACTTTTTCTTGGTCTTTTCTGATTCTTTTTTCTATTTTGATCACAATTTTGTACTTTTCGGAACTCATGTCGATTCAAGAAGCTAAAAATTTATAATTGTTTGACTAAATTATAAAAAAATTACTAAAAATGGGTCCTTAATCCCCGTTTGATAACATTTATGTTTATCGCTTTCTTATTTATTTATAAATTTTTTGTAAATTACCAACAAAAACCTGTTTGATTCTTTTTTTTTTCTTCGTAATAATATAAGAAGTTTTCAAAATTTATTAAATGCTTGTAAATAAAAAAATTATATTTTTACTTATTTTGTAAATAATTTTTTCATTTGATCTTAATTTCTCTATCACTTCTGACCACCCTCTTTTACCACCACATTCAGCACTATTTTTGGTTACTACCTCCGACCATCATATACGATCACCACATTCAACTATTATTTTCGACTACCACTGCTACATTTTACAATTATCACCGACTATCACCTCTAGTCATTATCTCTAATTACTACTTTCGGCTCATATATTCATTCACAATGTCTTATTATCGGTTTTCAAATATCTATTTGCTAAATATATTTTTATTTTTATTTATATATATATATATATATATATATAAACGTTACCATAGATTAATCTTGTTTCCAAGTTTTGCATCCGTTTCAAGTCTTTAATTTGTTGTTAATCCCTTCATCAAATTGTTCAAAGCATTAAATCGGGCGGGCCCTTATAATAATTACGGGCCGAAAACGATTGTTTCGGTTCCCATTTTGGGCGCCAAAGCTTCAAATTCTCCCCGTCCACGCCGCTGCTCTCCTATGACTACGAGGGACCGTTCTCATCATTCGGATCGCGATCGACATTCCCATCGTCACGACAGAGGATCTTTTGCACGCAATGTTTTTGCTTCAAACGAGGTCGTTTTAATAAAGTATTTATTAAAATTATATCATTTAATAATATTTAAAATTAAAATTTTATTAAAATAACGTCGTTTTAAATAATACATAATGTATCTCATGACAGAGAATTTTGTCTCCATCCTCACATTGATAGGTCAAACTCTTATATTTTTTTGAATTTTTTTATTGAGAAAATTCAAAAAAAATAAATTTTTAATTAAAATATACAAAAAGTTTATAAAAATAAAAATAAGTCAAAATAAGTTTACAAACTGAATTTTATGTTGCTTATTTCTATCTTTAACGAACTTCTTTATCTTTCAATCAAATTTTTTTATTTTTTTATGTTTATCTCATGGAGATAATTTAAAAAATAAAAAATTTAATCAAAAAATTTTAAAAAAAATTCAAAAAAGACAAAACATAATTAAAAAATCACAAAAATGAGCCCAAACAAGGCTGCTGTTTAATTTTTTCTTTTGCAAACTTTTTCTCATCTTTTTATAATTTTTTTTTTATTTTTTTAATTTTTTTCATCAAAATGAATCAAAAAAGAAAAAAAAACGAAAATTACTTATTTGATAACTGGTTTAAGTTTATTGTTGTTCAGAGTTAAAATTATAAAAATTTAATTGTCAAATCACAATCTTTTTCTTTTTGGTTGATGGCTTTAAGCCATTATTTTACTAAATATTTTTTTATACTTATTTGACTTAAAACTAAAAATTAATAAAACAAACCTAACTTCAAGCCATGGTACCAAACTAGACAAGTTTTGAAAATTGACACAGGGATATATTGGCCTTCTTCGGGATAAAATTAGATAATTGGTCGCTTATTAGTTTATTTTAATTTAAGCATGATAGAATTTGTTTTATTAAATTTTTTTATTTTTAAATTTTTTTATATTTTGATTAACTTTTTTTATTTTTTCAACTATTCTTAATGATAATAATTTAAAAAATATAATAATTTAACTAAATAATAACAAAGACCACTAAAGACGAAAAATCTACAATGTCAAATAAGCCTATAACCTAAATTCATCCAAAATTGATGCATTAATGTGTTCTTTCCCCGAATGAGCGAATTTAGCTTATTAATTTATTAATTTATTTTATTTTGTAGATATTTTACTTTTAGTGAATTTTTTTATTATTTAATTAAACTATTATACTTTTTAGAATTCTCTCGTCTAGTTGAGCTGAAAAAGTAAAAAAATTTCTTCAAAATATAAAAAAGTTCAAAAAAAATAAAAATAAATCAATAAGTTAATAAGCAATATTTTCTCAAATAGGACCTTGAAAATCTATTTTTTTCTTAACTAAATGATATATTTTTTAATTATAAATGAAAATAAAGAACACAAAAAATTGATGCATTAATGTGTTCTCTTACCTTATTGTATTATTAATTTCCTCTTTTAATTTCTTAATGGGCTTGTTTTCTTCATAGAACGGTAAAAAATAATTTTTTAAAATTTTATTTATTTTCTTATTCTACTAAAATTAAACGTAATACAAATAATATAATGACAATATCTGTCAAAACTTTTTCAATTTCTTATTTAATTTTTTTATTTTACTACAATTAAACGTAATGCAAATAATATAATTGACAAATGTCTGTCAAAGCTTACTCATTTCTCATTTTTTAATATTTTTTTTATTTGTATTTAAATTTCTTTCTTTTCCATTTCACCTCATAATGAAAAGATTTTAAAATATTTTTTTCGACCAAGGTTAAAAAAAAAATCTGTGAAGACAAGAATGAGGTCTTGTTTGGCAATCGGTTTTGAGTCAATGTTTTTTATTTTTTTTTGTTTAAAGTCAAAAAACCAAAATGTCTCCATTAGAAATCTAAAGAATTTTATCTTTTAAGCAAAATTTTTTAACCTATTCTCTTTTAACTTAAAGTAACTTCTACAGTTTACTAAATAAGCTTTTTTTACTTACTTAAAAAGATTTTAAACAAAAAGCTTAATTTAAATTGTACTAAGGCTATGATTCGCAATTTTGACTTTTTGATTTTTTTGGCTAAAAAATCTAAAAAGTTAATGTTCTCTGTTTTGGTAAAAAATTAAAAAGTCAAAAAATCAAATCAAAACATAATTTATCAGAATATTTTATTCAATCTCTTGCTACTTTTAAAATTTAATAATACATTTTATTCATAACTTATTTACTACTACTACCAATTATATATAATTCTTAATATAAAGTATATATAAAAAGATAAAATTATCCAGTTGGATAAAAAGCTAAAAAAAACTAACTTTTTACTCAAATAATCAATTTCAAAAAAATTAACTTAAAAGTTAAATTACTAAATAATTACTTCAAATTTAAATTAATTTTTTTAACTAAAAATATAAAAAAATAAAAAAATAAAAATTTAAATCAGTTACCAATCTAACCCTAAGTAATTATCTAGTCAAATCCTTCAAAAAT
>JAOTRH010188913.1:0-11704 GCA_034768845.1 Heliamphora exappendiculata
TTAATTTTAGCAATTTCGAGTCAAACACAAAATATTATATATATATATATATATATATATATATATTATTGTTAAAATGATTATGATACATAAGTTAAGAACTTGGTGTATAAGTGATACTATATTATATTTAATTTTTATTTGTAAATTGAATTTTATTGAAATATGACGACAAACATATCGTCTACTTAAATTTTTATAATTTATTGAGGCCCCATACAAACTCACTTTGAGCTTCAAAGTTCTTAAGACTAGCCCTGTCAACATGTTCAGCTACTTATTTTGGAAATTAGATTTAAGATGTCTAATAGATTTGAAAAACTCATGAACCAACCTAACCCGACCTTCATGGATTGGGTTGGGTTGGGTTGGGTTCTGTCAAGTAATAAGCTTGGTCTTGAGTCTTAAAAATATTAAACCGATGTAATTGGCTCGATTCTCGGGTTATGAGTTTTTTAAATCGATCCAATTCGAAACTCGAAAAATAATATATAAATCACATAAAATAATTATTTATATTATTTGTACCTTTAATTATAGTTAAAAATTTGTAAATTAAAAATAAGAAGAGTGAAATTTGAACCGCTCATTTTGGGATTTTATACAAAATATTAAGCCGCTCATAAAATAAAATATATATTATTACTTTAGATTATTTTATTAAAAATAATATTTAATTTAATTGAACAGCGATTCTAAGTTTCAACCGGAACGAACCCAAATTTATTTAGGTTGGGTTAGGTTTATTCTCAAGCATGGATGGTGCTGGTTGTGGATGAAAAGACTAGTAAGAAGAAGGAGTTGGAATTTGAAAGAGTTTTGATTAACACAGAGTCTGAGGAAACCATCAACCATTTTTGCAATCTCAAGGTAGGTAGATTTAATTATTCAATCAGACGTACCGAACATAATTTCCAAAGTTTATATATATATATGGGGTAAGCCCATTGACAAGGATCGTAAAGACAGTAGTCAAGTGAGAAGTTTTGAAACTGGAGAGGCATCCTAACCAGATAAAGAACAGTCTCATACAATTGAAGCTCGAGGAGATACAAATACGGTGCTGGTTTAGTCTAATCCTCCATTAGGAGAAGCCTTCAATGCCTTGAGTTCGAAGGAGTTGGAAGACATAAACCTGATTAGCCAAGTGGAGGAGTCCTCTTTTGACTCCACAACCAAGAATTCAAATTATGAACCAAATATGAAAATAATTGTGAATGAGGATGACAGTGATAATAGATTAAAGGAAAAAGGTGCATCACTATTTCTGGAAAGTCAACTTGGGGAACCACAAAGCCCACAGACACCTAAAGGTAAGTCTGACCCTTTGGAGCTTAATTCTATGAATGGTCTACCCTATGGGGAAGTGAGCCCTGAGTCTATCCTAAACAAAAGAAGCAGTAGTGCTGCAACACACATTTCCATTGAGCAGGCATTGCAGCTTACCAAAGGTGGAAAGAAGAAGAAGAAGAAACTCCTGATTGATTTAGGTCTACTGAGTCTAAAAATGAGTGAAGGGAGCAAGAAGCAAAAAAGGAAGAAGACAGGGTATGAGAAACACCAATCTCCCTTGGTTCAATCATCCCTATCACACAGAATTTCATTAATCGAAACAACATTATTCGAAGAAAGGCAGAACTAATTCTTGAAACAAGTAAACTTATGGGATTAAACTATGAAGGAGGTGAGGAACAGATATTAAACACCTTAATGGCTATGGAAGCAGCTGAGGATAAACAGACCAGAGGCTGGGCCTCACAAGTATGAAGATTTTATCATGGAATGTTAGGGGTCTAGGAAGAATGAAAAAAAGGAGGATGATGAGGAAGATCATCAAGGGTATACAAATCCAAATGCTATTTTTACAAGAGACTAAGTGGGAAGAGATTGATCAAAATAAAGTCAACTCACTCTGGGGCAATGCAGATTGTGAATGTGTGGGCTCTGAAGCTGTGTGTAGATCAGGAGGCATCTTATGTATGTGGGAGAAAGGTTTTTTTAAAATGCAGCATAAAATAATCCATAAAACTTAAAATCAACATAGGATCTATCCTGGGATCCTTCTCCTGTGTCCTAAAAAATGTGTATGCCCCCTGTGATGTTGCTGAGAGAAAGGAGGTGTGGAAGGAACTGAAAGATATCAATGATACCATTACCCAGCCTTGGTGCTTAGCTACAATAGGTGAAAGGACAGGGTGCCTCGGGGCTAACAGTGGGATGAAGGAATTCAGGGGCTGGATTGATGAACTTCAGCTGATTGACCTCCCTCTCCTGGGCAGGTTATACACTTGGTCCAACATGCAGTCCAACCCAATTTGGAGTCGCATAAACAGGTTTCTTCTCTCATGTGATTGGATTAATATCTTTATAGTGTCCCAATGGGGTCTTCCTAGAGTCTAATCTGATAACAGCTCCATCCTCCTCACTGATAAGGTACTTGACTGGGGCCCAAAACTTTTTAAATTTCTAAATGCCTGGCTAAGCTGCCCATCCTTTAAAAACTTAGTCCAAAAGGCTTGGGAGCCAGAGAAACACATAGGGTGGGCTGGCTTTAGAATGCACACAGAGTTAAAGTCCCTAAAATCCCTCATCAAAGTCTGGAATAAGGAGATTTTTGACAATATTGATGATAGTATAAGAGAAGTTGAGGAAGAATTGCACAAGTTGGATATGCTAGAGGAAGAAGGAGCTCCCCAGATTATGCAACCAACACGGAAAATGGAACTGAATGGCAAATTATGGACCCTCCACAGAAGTGCTGAAAGTCTATAGAGGCAAAAGTCAAGACAAATACGGCTGAAATTAGGGGATAGGAATACTGCTTATTTCCATTCAATGGAAAATATGAGGTTCAAAAGGAATTTTATAGGACAAATTAGCCATGAGGGCAGAATTTTTGTCCATCCTCAGAAAATAAAAACAGGTGTAGCCAAACACTTTGCAGACATGTTCTCTGAAGTTCAGTGGAGAAGACCTGTTTTTGAATGTGAAATGCTCATAACTTTGGACCAATCAAGTAGCGCTCAACTTGAAATTCCATTCACAGAGGAGGAAATCTTGGCAGCCATTCGAAGTTATGGGAGCAACAAAGCTCCAGGACCAGATGGATTCAGCCTCTTGTTTTGCAAAAGATTTTGGAAGCTGGTCAGAGAGGATGTGATGGCTTTCATACAAGAGTTCTATGGACAGGAAAGATTACTCAAATGTTTAAACTCAACCTTCATTATCCTAATTCCTAAAGTGGACAACCCTCAGACCTTGAAAGAATTTAGACCTATTAGCTTGGTGGGATCAGCCTATAAAATCCTAGCAAAAGCTTTAGCTGGTAGGCTGAAAAGGGTCATGGATCAGTTACTTGATGAGAAGCAAACAAGCTTCATTGCATGGAGACAAATTTTAGATGGTATTCTCATTGCTAATGAATTAATTAATGACTGGAAAAGGAGGAAGAAGCCTGGAGTTATCCTGAAACTAGACTTTGAGAAAGCATATGACTGTGTAAACTAGAATTACCTTATTAAGATCATGGGACTAATGGGTTTTGGAACCAACTGGTGCAAATGGATCCTAAAATGCATTTCAACCACTTCTATGGCTGTTCTTGTCAGTGGTTCCCCCTCCCACCAGTTCTATCCCAAGAGGGGGCCGAGACAGGGGATCCTCTCTCCCCCTTCCTATTCAACCTGGCAGCAAAAGGTTTGAATGTCATGCTGGATCAAGCTATGAGATCAGGTATGTTGAGTGGCTTTAAAGTTGGCAATCATAACCTGAACATCAGTCATCTTCAATTTGTTGATGATACCTTTATTTTTTGTAAACCTGATCCTCAAGAAATGTTTCATATCAGATGAATTCTCAAAAGCTTTGAATTAATCTCAGGCCTCAAAGTAAGCTTTTCTAGAAGTTTGGTGTTTGGACTAGGTGTCCCTAAGCATGATCTCGGCTCCCTACCTAGCCCTTTAGGTGCAAAGTGGGGCACTTACCCATGAAATACCTAGGTCTACCAATTGGTATTAATCCAAGATTAGTCAAAAATTGGGAGCCCCTGATTGAAAAATTTACGAAAAGGTTAGTGTCTTGGAAGCGAAAGTACCTATCCAAAGCAGGCAGGCTCCAGGTTATAAAGGCCACCCTCCTAAACCTCCCTGTGTATTATATGTCATTGTACAAAATGCCTAAAGGTGTTTTAACTCAACTTGAGAAAATTCAGAGAAGCTTCCTTTGGGGTGACGATGAATCCAAATAGAAGTTACACTTTGTAAATTGGGAGAAAATCAAACAACCCAAGAAAGTTGGTGGGTTAGGTATTGGAGACATGGGAGTGAAGAATGCAGCACTCCTGCTCAAATGGAGCTAGAGATTTGGTAGAGAAAGACAGCCTCTGGAGGAAATTGATATGCTCAAAATATACTGGGGCCCAACTGGAAGGGTTACCCAACTTACATGATCATGTTAAATATTCTATAGTCTGAGAAGACATTTTAAAGGTGGCCTCCTCTGTCACTTTAATTGTGGAGATCTTTTAAAGCAACTGCTGTCTTCATTTGGGAGATGGAATCAATATTAAATTTTGGTCTAATCCATGGGTGAATGGGAAGCCTCTAAAACTTACCTTCCCCAGACTTCATATGTTATCTATGCAAAAAGGATCATCTGTTCATTCCTTGTACATCAGAGGTTCTCAGCCATCTTTCTGGAATATGCAGTTTCAAAGTAGTTTGTTTTCCTAAGAAAAGGAGAGTTTGCAACAGCTTTTAGCCTTATGTAATCAATATCAGCCTACTCTGAATGGGTGTTAGATGAGCGTAGATGGAAAGGGGGACACTTTTGACTGTTTCTCAGTGAAGGTTATTAGCCAGCTTCTTGAGCTTAAGTCTGGCAACTCCCCTTCTTTTCTCAATAAGGTCTGGATTAAATATATTCCACATAGGATTCAATTATTCACTTGGATGACTCTCATTAAGAGAATTCCAATAAAGGACCTCTTAATAAAAAAGAACATTCTGCCAACAAGTGGGATTGCAAACTGTGGACTATGTGATACTGATCCTGAGTTAGCCCCTCATCTCTTTGTTAATTGCCCCTGGGCATGAAAAATTTGGTCCAGCATTGTCTGTTGGTGGGGTTTAAGTTGGGCTTATCCCAGCGACATTTATAGTCTTATAGACTGGTGGCTGGGTGCTTGTGAAGGAAGGTAAGGATCTGGATGTGTGTCTTTTACTCAACTCTTTGGTCAATTTGGACTGTTCGAAATAGGAAAGTGTTTCTTGATGAAGAGCTTGACTGGCGTTCGATTTCTAAGAAAGCCAAGATCAAGGCAGCACTATGGTGTAAACAAAACCTTGATCCTCTAGCCTTCTTTATTAGTGATTTCTTACACAATATTGAAGCAGTGAAAAGTTTGAATATCAAGTGGGTCTGGTGATGCATTTGCTGGCTCTATTGGGGATGTGACTTCTCAACATCCTTGGTTTTTGCATGTTGTCTTGGTTCTATTGTTCTTCCGGTTGTTGGCTTTTGGCCAATTGGGCTGCTGGGTTTTGTTTTTTTTTTTCTTGTAGGAAGTTTGTTGCTACTTAATTTGTAAAGGAGTTTTTTTCCTTTAGTTGCTTTTCTTCCATTATAATAATACCTTTATTTTACCGATAAAAAAAATGATATAAAAAATATTAAGTTTAAAAAACTAAAACTTTTTCAAAGTTTTTATATTATGTTTAAATTAAACATTTTAATACAAAAGGTGCTATGATATATTAATTATTATTATTATTTTCATTTTGAAAGTTATGATAATTAGGTGATTTAAGTCAATTAAAGAACTGTTATTAATCATTACTTATCACCAAGTTATATTGTTCTATTATAGATTGGATTTGTTTTATTTACAAATATATCAACCAATTTTGAATAGTGAGTATATGAAATATAGAAAAAAAAAGGTGTAAAATTAATTTACTCTCAAACAGTGATCTTGATAAATATGTTACTTGAAAATTTATGTATAAAAATTCAATTAGTAATTTTCCCTTAAAAAGAGATACTTTTATCTAAAAAATAAAATAATTTATTACATAAAAAATTAATTTAGCAGATGGATATTAGTTGGGGAGGTGTCTAGCTCTTATTTGTTTCTTGGATTGCAAAGGTGTATAGGTTTCTTTCCCTTCATCATAATGTTGATGGCTCACCAACTAATTGGCAAAGCCGCGTGTAATTAATTCTTTAATCTTGAGTAATAGATTCCATTTTGCTGTTTTTTTAAAATAAAAAAAAAAAAAAACCAATGACATTCACATGCTTACAATAAGAACAAGATACCCGATTGAGTTTATTACGAACAAACGAGTATTATTGAATCAAAACAATTACGTATATTTACTTACCTCAATTTTTTGTAAAATTTTATTCAAACTAATTCTATCAATTCGTTTATGTTGATTTGGAAAATCGAGTATTAGTACATTCAACCGTAGGAAATATGGGGATACAATACTTTTCTCTCATTGTTCTTTCGAGTACATTTTTGTTCCTCGGCAATTTAGACTCTGATTGATAACTAATTTAAAAGTTAATTATTTTATGAGAAATTTAGGATTAGGTCCTATTTCCGGATTCTTTTTTGAGTTTAATCCCAAAACAAAAATGGTTTTGTAATAGGTCTCATTTTTTATTTTTTATCCTAAAATACTCTCAAGTTTTGAATCCACCTAAAATTAAGAACTACGTTTCTTTTTCTTCTAAACAACAAATAATCAAAACTAATAAAAAAAAAAAACAATAACTGAACAAAATTTGATTCTTCTTATTCGTCTTTGTTCTCTTTGCATTCATTGCCCTTTCATCGTATCCTCTCAGATCATCTATTATCGATTCGCACCACATTCAAAGTATTTGAAGAAAAATATAAATATGAAAAAATGAATATAAAAATAAAATATATTTATAACCTGCCTAAGACGGTCCACTTCAACAAATTATTTCATATGTATCATTTTTTAAAATGAAACATCCAACAAAAAAAAACAGCCAATAGAAATAATATGCAAAATGAGGCATTCAAAAGAAAATAATACAACCAACAAAAAATGATACACCCAACATAACATGGTACACCAATCAGTTTCCTTGTTATACTTGTATCATTTATAGTAAATAATGACACACAAGTTATGCTTTTTCGACCATGTTATGATTTTTATTTGAATTATTTTGTAGTATTATATTTAAAAAAATAATTTCCAATTTTTAAACATATAGTATCATTATTTCATTTTATGTAAGATGTATTTGTAATTACTGTATTATTTTCTACAAATTACTCAATCTCCGCTTGAAAATAGTGTTATAATATATTACAACGAAAAAAGCTTTTCATTGAAGAAAATGAACAACCAAATATTATAATCAACAACTAAATATTAGAATCGAAAACAAAAACAAAAAAAAACTCAATAATGGATTAAAGTGTAAAATAATAGGTAAAAATGAAAAATAAACAACATGAAAATGGCGTTAAAATTTACAGGATAAATAGATTTATGAAATATTTCAGATCTGCACTAAGATTTTCAGATGCAATATAGTATAAGCCGATCAATAATGAAACAAACAATTGAACCCAAACTCATGACGTGAAATAATCACAATTAGTCAGGAAAAGATTCTGTCAATAATGAAAATATAAAATAGAAACGAATATTTATTACAAATCATAATTTTTTTCTTTTTTTGTGTAATTTTAATTAGAACATATAAGAGTATAATAGTCCATTATTTACTAAAAATTTAAAAAAAAAAGATTTTATAAAATATTATACTTTTGATAAGGACTAATTCCCGAATACCTCGTTAAAAGGGAACTTATCTCTAATTTACGTTTTTTTTAACTAAAAAAATAAAATAGATTCAAAGTAGATTATTTAGTAACTTAACTTTTAAACTAACTTTTAAAAAATTGGTTAATTAGGTAAAAAATTAGTTTTTTTACTTTTTATTTAAAGTGAATAATTTTACCCTTCTATATTTTTTATATTAACAATTATATATAGTTTGTAGTTGTAGTAAATAAATTATAAATAAGAAGTATTATTGTATTTTAAAAGTGATGAGAGATTAAATAGAATATTTTAAAATTTTATGTTTTGATATAACTTTTTAACTTTTTAATTTTTTTTTTATTTTTTTATATTTTTAATCAAAAAGTCAAAATAATCTATCATGACCTTAGTGCAATAGGTTATGACGTCTACCCTCTAAGATTCGAACGTCACTTTCACATAAACATCAACTAGCAATAGAATTGTGTATAAATGTTGGTAATAACTTATTTAATCGTCCTAAAATCAATACTATATGCGTACGATTATAATATTTTAAGCCCAAAAATTTACTAGTTGATTAAACAAATTCTTACGGTAATCTTGTACATATATGCATAGCCATTGGGCTCTCCTCCCAAGGGTATTCTTTTGTGCCCTTCCATTCACTTCTCTTCTCGTCAATTGTATTATTTTTGAGTTATATAGCCTTACTCTCTCAAAGTGATATGCGTTATAACTGTTCTTGTTTAGACGGTGAGAATAAAATTTTTCTCATAAAAAAAAAATCCATTTATTGGATGGTGGTCAATAAATTAATATGAATTAAAAAATTAATATTAATATACTTGTAAATGTGAGACTAATTGTTTTTATATATATTAATAATTATATAATCATTATACACTACTTAAGTCCATGATTAGCATTTTCTTAATTAAATATAACAAATTTAATTTTGTAACGGAGGACTTGAAACAATCATTGTCTTGAAATACAGTTTGAAAATAGCTACACAATAAATGATAACATAATCCTATAATAATTAACTAAATTTTGTTATTTTAATTAATTAAGTTTTGTGTTTTAAAACAAATACGCCCACCTTCTTACCTAGATTTTGTGGATGTGAACTAATAATCATACCGATCGGTTCATGTTAGTTTATTATTGACTATTTTTTTTCAAAGAAAATAATACTTAAAAGGTAAATCTATAAAACTAATTAGTGGACAAAAAAAAAAGATATCTTTCTCGGTTTTGTTTGGCTTAATTTTTTTTAAAAAATTTTTATTTAAGAGTTTTTAAAAAAAAATACTTATTTAACCTTTTACTATAATTAATTGGTTTTTTTTACATATTTTTATATTTATCTTTTTACAAAAAAAAATTAAAAAATCAAAAAACTTAAAAAAATAAAAATTAGGCCAAACACACACGCGGATCAATCTTGGTTAATGGAATAAAGAAACATCATATAAGGCAGGTTGATTAATGGTGGAACAAAGATATGTATCCTTAGGCTTATTATTTATTTTTTGTATGGTGGTTACCTAAATTTAATAAATTCCGTTTTATCAAAGGTAATTTCTCTCCGGTTGGGTAATGTACCCGATTGGTTCCATTGATTCAATTTTAAGCTCAAACTAAGTTCAAATCGATGATTCGAGTTCATTTTATAACTCACAGGATGTTAGTTGTTTATGCAAAAAAAAATTAAATTGATCGAATATCGTTAAGGATCTGAACAAATCACATTCAATACGATATTCGATTAATTTAATTTTCTGCATAAACAATTTAAATGCAATTAATTTGTCAAAATGAGTTTAGTTTGAATCTAAAATTAATCTAATTTAACGGTCTAGTCTAGCGAAGCCGGATGCCACATTGTTTGTGAATAATTCAAAATTCAATTTGCTTATGTAGCTATATATGACCAAACTGAATTGTTGTCGCCGTTATTCCTTTCAAAATCAATTGACGTTGGGAAAGCATGACTCTCAAATCTTTTATACCATTCGATGTTACACGCGTATATTGCAATTCTTCGAAGGAAGCAGCATAGTAAGATCCTTCAATAATTTCTCCTTCATGATGACGCTCTCACGACTCAAATCTATACCCTCTTAACTGTCATAGTAGTTGTCGGACTGTGAGCCTCGTTCCCAAAATCATTTGGTGCTTCGTGGTATTTGACATCACACCTGAAAGCTGCAATTTTTTGCAGAGAGCTACATTGAGAAATTTTCCAATATAAATTTTTACATAAATGGTCTTTTTGTAAAATTTATAAAATGAAAGGATAATTACACTTACCTCCCATGAAATTAAACTTACTACAGGGAGCTCCCATGTGGTCCCTAAAATTACACTAACCTCCCATGAGATTTAATTTTTAACATAAATTGCACCTAACTGTTAAAATTTCCGTTGAAGTTTAACAAAAATCGCCAATTTCACCCCAAAATCACCATTCTTATCCCAAAATCATCATTTAAACTACTTTTCCCTCCAAAACTACAATTCCCACCACAAATTTCAACGGAATTGTAATTTTGGAAAAGGTGATTTTGAGGTGGGAATGGTGATTTTGATGAGGAAATGTGGTTTGAAGGGTGGGAATGGTGATTTTTGTGGTTTTAGGGTGGAAATTGTGGTTTGAAGGGTGATTTTGAGGTGGGAATGGTGGTTTTGGGGAGGAAATGTGGTTTGAAGGGTGGTTTTAGAGTGGGTATAGTGATTTTTGTAGTTTTGGGATGAAAATAGTGATTTTGGGAAGAAATTGTGGTTTGAATGATGGTTTTGGTGTGAGAATGGTGGTTTTTGTAATTTTAGAGTAGGAATGGCGATTTTCGTTAAATTTCAACGAAAATTTTAACAGTTGAATTCAATTGATATTAAAAATTAAATCTCATAAAAAATTAATATAATTTCAGAAACCACAAAAAATATTTCTATAATAAGCTTGAACCTCAAAAAAAAGTAAGTATAATTATCCATAAAATGAATTATTTTAGATCATCGTTATAGGCCAGTAGTGACCTCACAAAATGTAATCTTGATGAATCTTGGGGGCTGATCTTGAAGTTAATTACATCATGACGCCTATAAAATGAAAGAGCACCAAATAGCCTATCATTCTACTGGACCGGTCACGAGCGGTCAATTTTGGCTTCAGGATTGGTGCACTTCAATAATTTTAACTATTCGTTTTATTATTTTTACATTATAAATTATTTATACAAAAAATAAAATTAAATTTTGAACAATATGCATTTTTGTTTAAACAAATTTACGGTGTTTGGAATTCGTTGTTTACATTGTAACACAAATATAATTTGTTTAGATATTTAATAATATTTAATTAATTTAAATTTTTTTTATAATTAATTTATAACTTGTAAAAAATAAAATAAATAATTCGAATTATCCAAATAGACTAATTTTAAACTCAACTCGACTGATCGAGCCTAAAAGGAAATGGAGTAAAGCTGGACCCAAAATAAAAATATTTTTTTATAAAAAATACTTGCCTGATAATAAAATGAAAATATTCTTTAAAAAAAAACACTTGCCTAATACTTTCTGGAATTCATTTAATTGCATCATCCTTGGGATACATTGGGAATTAATATTAATCAACATTAGATAAAAGTAGGGGATAATCATCTCTGTTATGAACCTTTGAAGTTTGAAAGTGTTTCCTTTTTCTAAATAAGATTTTGAATTTAGAAAATATAAAAATATACATATCAACTAATTGTTAATTAATTCACTCCAAATATATGCATTTACTTTTTAATATCATAATATCTATTAAATTTCTTAACTGACACATATCCAAAAAATAAAACTCCTTTTACACACACACACACAGATATATA
>JAOTRH010188924.1:0-11703 GCA_034768845.1 Heliamphora exappendiculata
TCAGTATTTTATGAAAATTGTAGAAACCGCTGCTAATTTTCCATAATTAAGGAGACCGCTATGCGTCTTTCTTTAATTGAAGAAATCGCTGGTAGGTGTTTGTGTTCCACTAGAAGTCTAACTCATAATTACTTCATAGGTTCCTGTTGTAGCCCTATATATACGCGGGTAGGATGAACCAATTTGAGATTGATACATCATCATCAGATAGTCATATATCATTATCATTGATATATTATTTCTGTCTTTCAAAGACTTAAATATATCAAAATTCTTCCTGTACAAATTTTCAAAGAATCGTAGTCCACACTACGTTCAAGGATCGCATAAGGAAATACAGTAGAAGATCTGACTGGAGCTTCAACTTGGAATCAAGTCGTAATTGAAGATTAGATCGAAAAGAGGTATTCATCTAAATTAACTTTGGTTGCACTGATTTATTTTTGATCGTTCGACGTCAAAATTTTTATCTAGAGCCCGTTTCGGCATTTGCTCGTCCAGTTAATTTTTTACCAAAATTCGTTTTACAAAAACAATGATCTCGGTAGTATTGCCTCCAACAAAAAGGACTAAGAATTATATGTTAGTTTACTAGGCATACAATCTAGTATCTTTGGGGTGCACAGAGAAGGACTTTCATTTAGACAAAGATTTCCGTAAGTCTACCTCAAGATATATGTTTACCTTGAGAGGTGGAGCTATAAGTTAGAGAAGTATCAAGTAGTTTTGTATTGCTGATTCTGCCATAGAGGCCAAGTACTTAGCAGCTCCTGAAGCAACCAAGGAGGCTGTTTGGCTCAGGAAATTCTTGTTGGATCTAGAGGTGGTGCCTTCAGTTTAATCAGCTATTACACTTTATTGTGATAATAGAAGAGCGGTTGCCAACTCGAAGGAACCAAGAATTCAAAAAAAAAGAAAAATACATTGAGCATAAGTATTACCTGATACGAGAAATTTTACAGATGGATGATGTTACTGTGACCAAGATTACATAAGGGAACAACCTTGTAGATCCTTTTACAAAGAAACCTATTGGCTAAGACTTTAGACAGCCATGTAGAGGGCATGAGAGTCAGATATATGGCAGCATAATTTTGAGTATAAGTGAGAGATTTTTAGGGTTATATACTAAAAATCATGAATTTTATTTAGTTTTAGTATTTAATTTTATTTTATTTTAATAAAATTATTATTTTTATTTTATGAGAATCTTAATGAGTAGTGTATACATTATCATTTTCTTAAGTGTTATGCATGGATATCCTTTATTTTGTACAGTATTTAATCTGTTGTGTAGAGTATGCCTTGCATACAGAAGACCAAATTATAGGTTCTTACAGAATATAAATTTATTGTTCACAATTTAGATGAAATTGGACAAATTATTGGTATGACTATAGCACAGAGTTTTAGTAAACCTGTCTTGATTACGAAGAACAGATAATAGTAATGTTTATTGTTTCGACTCGCTGTACTAGTACACTTTGTGTGTATTGAATAGGACCACATTGAGGTAATTAATTTTATACTAACTGTATAAATTAATTCATACCCCAAAGTTATTAGGAGTGTTTATGCTCTTAATCCTAAAATAATTATTATTTTCGTAAATTTAATATTCATTATTTTAATTCATTAGAATGTGCGATCTTTTATTGGTCAATAGTCCCGGTGAATTGGATAGCAGTATTAATTATATGGTGAATATTAATTATTGACAGAATTCACGTCCTGATTGTTCGACCCCCCTAAGAAAGCTTATAAATTTTGACTAGGCCAAGCACTACTGGTGGATTTAATTATCTGGCAGTCAAATAAGTTAAGCAGAATATCTTGAAAAATTTTAAAGATGCCGATTAAATTATATTGTCAGTAATTAAGTTTAATTGGCGGGTATCGAGAATATTAACGTGGAGAGATGAGTTAAGCATTTAATAACAAGAGCTCAATGCAAATTAGTCTTGAGATTATGGCTAAGAGTGCAGTTACAGTTCTTTAGTGGTATGAATTGTAATTTAGTATTTTATAAAAATTACAAAAATTGATGCAAAGTTTTCATGATTACAGGAATTACTAAGAGGTTTGCATATTTGCAGAAACCGCTGGATGGGTATCTGGGACACACTAGAAATCTATGTCATAATTACTTCATAGGTCCCTGCTGTAACCGTATAAATATGCGGGTAAGTTAAACCAAATTCATAAGTTATCTTTCAAGACTAAGGTTGTCCAGGTTCTGCTGGTTTCTGTTCTCGAAAGATTGTAGTCCACATTACGTTTGGGAATCGCATCGGCAATACAGTAGAAGTTCTGAACAGAGCTTTAACTCGGAAAATCAAAGTTCGTAGTTGAAGAATTGACCAAAAGATATTCATCTGAATTAACTGTGGTGACGCGAATTTTATTTTTGAACGTTCAACATCAAAAAAAATTTATCTGGAGCTTGTTTCGACGATTACCCGTCCAGTTTTATTTTTTTGAAAAAATTATTTACAAATCAATCTTGGCGGTTTGCCTCCAACATGAAACTCAAAGAATACATTGTTTTCCTTGCTAAATTGAGAGACAGAAAGAAGAAATTTAGTGAGAACGGGAACATGTAAGACATTAAAAAGATGAAACGAAGTAGATGGTGTGGGGATTGTGGTTTTACCAATTTTTTTAATTGGAAGTCCCTTACCATTGCCAACACAAAATTGGTCCAAACCATGGTAATCATCATGATGAGAGGGGGCAGCAAGATTAGGAGTAGCATGATGAGAGAGGGTAGCAAGATCAGGAGTAGCATGATGAGTTGTGCCAGTGTTAGAAAACCAATCAGCAAGAGGAGTAGGCGTATGAGCATACGAGGCAATATTGGCTTGTGGAGAGGACTCAAAATGGTTAGCAACAGAAATAGAGGAAAAAAGTATTTACATGGAGAAACTCATGATTGAGGAGAAGACTGTGTAACTCCGAATAGGAGACGAGAGACGAGCGAGTAGCTAGGGATGTCACAAGATCACGTGTGAGACCCGGTTCCTTTTTGTTCTGTTATTTATATATGTAACATGTTGGTTATCATTTTAATCATTATAGAAAAGAATGTTTCTATGTGTTTTGTGTATGGGTTGGCTTAAAGTGTATGTTGGTTTCAATCCCGATCTTGTTGGCCACGTAGCAGAAAGTTGGAGAACTTTTTCGGATAGGGTTAAAGACCAATCGATCGGTCTGTCTGCATGGGTTATATATATGGCAGCTAGTAGCCTTGAGTTTTGAACCGAAACTTTCTCAACAAGCTTCCTCTCTTCCTTGTTTGGAGATAAACCAAACCTTTTTCCTTCTCTCTAGCTTTTTGCTTGCTTTGAGCTCAATTCTTGGCATTGGGATAGTCAATCTTTGTTGTACATGTCGTAGGCTTTGCGTTCATTCGACTGAAATCTCATTTTAGCAACTTTGGTTTCTCACCGATATTTAAAACGTCAAGTTTTTAATTCTTTGTGGTAGAATTCTAGACTATCTTATTTTAAAAGGGTGCTGCATGTGATTTATACGCATTTTTATCATTTTAAAATGCTATAAATGTTTAATTAGTGTTTAAACTATGTTTGGTTGGATAAAAAGCATGTTATGCATTTTTTTGGTTTACTACGAAGTGGGTGAACGTGTGTGTCCATGATTTTCGAAAGGATGAGTTTTGAAAACCGAAAGGGTTTGAGTATATGTTGCGAAAACATAGTTTTGGAGATTTGGAGCTAACCCTTGGTGATGAGTGTTGGTTTTTAAACGATTCGATTGAAATGGTGGAAACATTTTGAAAATATTGGTCAATCTCCATGGTTTTATGGATGACGTAGATGGATACCATTGGACATTTGTACATAGCTATGTGTATTTACAAACGTGTTCGTAGTTGAGCTGAGTTCCTTTTTAATGATTCTATAGATGTGTCGTAACAACGTGTGTGTACGTGGGCTACCATTGCTTCTCGGTGAATGTCAAAAAATTTTGCGCAAGTAGGTGCTTCGTTCCTTTGGGTTAATCCCCATAAATGAAGTGGTTACCCAAGTGGGAGGCATTTGTTGTTATAACTCTACATAAAACTTGTCATTACCTAGCAGGTCATTGAATGTCCCGGACCTAGGCTAATGGATAAGAGTCTATAGTTTCTAACTTTGTCTCTAGTGAGACAAAGTTGGGACATAGGAATCATTGTGGGTTGTGGAGACTGGTTGAAAAATAACGTGTTGCTTAAGTTTATTAAACTGTTGGACATTATGGGATTATATGAAAACTTATAGTTTTAAGGATGGAAAAGCATTTTGAGACTCGTGTAGTCGAGTTGTTCATATAATTCGTGATTGCATGTTATGCTTTTAATTCATGCTAGTCTTTTCCTATTGGGTTTTGGCTTACATTGTGGGATTTAAAAACTTTCAGTTGAATTTGACCACGCGAATTGATCTAGAGGAGCCTAAGAGGTGGCGGAAGACTAAATTTCTTAGTTTTTGTTGTTGTTGGATCATGTAAATAACGTCCCATGTTTTGGACTTAAAGCATATGTTTTCTAAGCCTTAAGGCCTTGTTATCAATGCATGTATGCTATAAGCTTATGAGAGGAACCCTAGATTGGTTGTATGTGTTCATAATTGTATGAAATGGTTATTGTTTTCGGTTGATTTTATACTTTATATCAACTCTTTTGCCTCGAGGGAGGCTTTTGAACCTTCTTTTAGATGGCTTGGTTGTTCCTTAAAAGCTTTCAATCAAAAATGTTGGAAAATGGTTGTGTTGAGGGTGAAAGGTTGGGTTTTGAAAAAGTGGTCTAAAGCTAGACCACTCGATGGACCGAACAATCGGTCTATCGAGCGGCCTTGTGTAAGTCTCGGTTGTTTCACAAGCGTGGGAAAAATAGTGAACTGTTAAAGACCGCTCGATCGGTCCCTTAACCGATCGATCGATCTTTGAAATTTTCTAAAAATTTTGTTTATTTGTTTTAAAGCTTGGCTCTTGAGAACCGTGACCTTATTCTTTTAAGCTGTTTTTTTACATAAAATAAACCCTCGGATGTGCATTTTTTAAAGGTTTTAACCTCACTTTCGTTTATGTTCTTGGACCCGTGTGGGCTTGGGTGATTTTATAGAACTTGGAATCATAAAATGAGTTTTTCTTCGGTGGTTCACGTGACCTAGGTTTCAGGGTGTGACAATTTGGTATCAAAGTTCTAGGTTCAAATACCTATGAGTCGTGGGAGAGGTTGCATCACCTTGTGAGGATGGTTGCGTGTGCCTGATTACATGTGTTTAAATGTTTTAATAACATGAGAATGACAACCTGCTGAGCATGAGGATGTTGTGTATACGCGAGCATGGAAGTTGAACCTTAGGAATGATTAGTAATGTCTTCAGGCGTTTAGATTAACAAACTTGAAAGCCAATTTAGAAATGCATTTGGCCGACGTACTTTCTAGCAAGGAATCTAAGTAGGTTACCTAAATTGACTCATCACTCTTAATGGTACTCCTCGATACGTGGAACCTATTTATATGATCTTAAATAGTTAAGTGTTAGCATAATTATGTGACTTATATCTATAATAACATGATGAATAAATCTTATGTTGTTATGCTCTCTTTTTTTTCTTTCATATGGAAGTTATGTCTGCGCGGGGAGGATGAGATCATGGTGGAGGCTGTGGCCGTGGTTTAGGCCAAGGAAATGTGCCAATTCCTGATGCTGGAGGATGCTAATGCTCCTCAAAGACCAGTAAATGGGATAAGATTGCTACGTGAGATTATGGGTTCCATCCATCACTAACTGAGGCTGCTAGGAGAGGGGAGAGAGTACCTGAGCCAAGGGCGACTGTTGCGATGCGGGAGTTTTAACGTCTTGACCCTCCTACCTTTATTGGGGATCCCAATCCCAAGGTAGCCGCAGAATCGCTGGAGCTTGTGATGAGAATTCTAGATACACTGCAGATAGCCAAGGATGACTTAAGGGTTGCGTTTGCCGCATTTTAGTTGAGGAGTGATGCCCACAAATGGTGGAAATTTTTCAGAACTACTGTGGAAGGTACGTGGGCGGCATTTGCTAAATTCTTTCTGGAGAAATACTTTCTTGAGTCCTCTAAAGACCCATACCGGGAGGAATTTCCTTCTCTCACCCAAGAAGTTATGATTGTGGTTTAGTACGAGGCAGAATTCACCAGCTTATCCCGCTTTGCACAAGAAGTTGTAGCTACTGACGAATTGCGTGCAAGGAGATTTAAGAGGGGTTTGAGACTCGCGATCAGAGATCGTGTGGCAACATTAAGGATGCACGTAATTATGGACTTGGTGGAGTCAGCCATCATCATGAAAAATACCTTGAACGAAACACGTAGGGTTAGAAAGAGCAGAATCCAGCTGGGTGGAGGATGTGCGTAGTCTGAGGGGCACAGGAATAAGCAACAGAGGTCATTTGGTCCAAATTCTCATCTTATGAGATCATATTAGCAGTATTTAGTATCAGTGCCCTCAGTGGCTTCATCAAGAACGCTGGAGCAGAGGGAGCTCATTTGTTATCAGTGAAGAAAACTAAGGCATCGTGCGTTGGATTGCCCACAAAAGAGGCAGCTCTAGAGTTTAGTACCTATTTAGTCTCAAGGGAGAGAGCCATCAGTATGTTTTGGGTGTGGCCAGCCAGGGTAGTTTTGTTGGAGCTGCCCTTGGGGAGGGAGTGTACAGAGCATGACAGGTGCACTAGTTGTTCAGTCTGCAAAGGGACGATAAACTTATCGACAGCCATAGCAGCAACCAATAGCTCAGACTTTTAGGGTTATGGAAGGGGGTGCCTCAGTCCAGTCAGTGCGGCACCCCACAGTGCAAAGCTATAGTGGGCAGACCAGGGGACCGCAGGGCCGAGTGTACGCCCTTACAGATCTTAGTTCCTCCAAGGCACCGGTTGTGCCTGATACTATAGCGACTACCTCAGTTATCAGAGGTACTCTCTTAGTGTACAGATCATGGGCCAATGTTCTCGTCGACACGGAAGCATTGCATTCTTTTATTTCATCTGCTTTTGCATCTACTTTGGGGTTGGAGATAGACTCGTTGGGTAGCACGATGTGTGTAAAGACCCTAGTCAGTGGAAACGTGGCGTTGTGATGAGTCTGTAGATCCTATGAGTTAGAGGTCGTCGTCGGCCGCTGTTTAGAGTTTGATTTCATCATTTTCGACATAACCACATTTGATATCATCCTAGGGATGGATTGGCAGACCACCTATCATGCTTATATCGATTGCGATCAACATAGAGTATTGATTTATACACCTGAGGGTGATTATTTTTGTTTCGTGGGTGATCGGGACGATGGTTCAGTGCTCATGCCCGACATTGTGCGAAACTGAGGAAACCATAGTTTCCTCTTCTCTACTCTCGTGTTGGATGAGGCTATTGGGGTTCGAGGAGAGTTTTCTCCTGTGCTTTGTGACTATCTAGATGTCTTTCCTAACGATATATTTGAGTTTCCACTAAGTCGTGAGGTAGAGTCTTCTATCGATCTTGTTCTGGGAGCTGCTCCTATTTCGATGTCGTCTTGTCATTTTGCACCAACAGAGTTGCAAGAACTTAAGGTACAACTTCAGGAGTTGCTTGATAAGGGGTTTATATGCTCATCACCGTGGGGAGCTCTGGCTTTGTTTCCTGAGAAGATTGATGGGTCCTTGAGATTGTGTATTGATTATCGGAAGCTGAATCAAGTAACGGTGTAAAATAAGTATCCTATGCCAATGATTGATGATTTATTTGATCAATTAAAAGGTTCATGTTACTTTTCTATGATTGAATTGAGATCAGGATATCACCAGTTGAGAATCGGGGAGGAGGATATAGCGAAGACTGCCTTTCGAACTTGTTATGGTCACTACGAGTTTTTGGTTATGCCGTTCGGTTTAACGAACGCTCCTGCGACATTCATGGACTTGATGAACCTCATATTCCATCTATATCTTAACAATTTTGTGGACGTATTCGTGGATGACATTCTTATCTACTCACCATCGATGGAGATACATGAGGAACATCTCCGTATTGCCTTGCATCTTTTGAGGGAACATCGACTGTATACAAAATTTAAAAAGTGTGAATTCTAGATGCCAGAGGTGAAGTTTCTTGGATATGTGGTATCGGGGGATGGAGTATATATGGATTCTTCGAAGACTAACGCTGTGATAAGTTGGGAACGATCGAGAAATGTATTTGAGATTCGTAGCTTTCTGGGTTTGGCAGGCCATTACCAACGATTCGCGAATGATTTTTCTCAACTTGTCGCGCCGATGACTCACCTTACGCAGAAAAGAGTCAAGTTCATTTTGAGTGAGTCTTGTGAGTTGGCATTCCAAGAGCTGAAGAAGGGATTGATGAGTGCATCAACGTTAGTTATTCCAGAATGAGGTTTGGGTTAAACAGTGTACTTTGATGCATCGCATGACAGTTTAGGGTGTGTCTTGATGCAAGAGGGTGAGGTTGTGGCTTACGGATCTCGACAGTTGAAGACGCGCGAATAGAATTATCTGACACGTGATTTGGAGTTAGCAGCCGTGGTTTTTGCTTTAAAGGCATGGTGGCACTATTTGTACGGTGAGCATTTTGAGGTTTTTTTGGATTGCAAGAGTTTAAAATACTTATTTTCTCAAAAGGAGCTGAATCTACACTAGCGACGGTGGATGGAGTTTATGAAGGACTACGACTTTGATCTCCAGTATCACCTCAGGAAGCCTAATGTTGTAACCGATGCTCTTAACAAGAGATCTCATAGTTCATTGGCTTCTATTGCAATGCGAGAGTGGGATATGCTCAAGGAGGTTGGTGAGTTTAATTTGTGTCTCAGGGTGAAAGAGGAGGGTGCGACCTTATTTTTAATGGTTACGCAACCCATGTTGATTACCCGTGTTCTGGAGGCTCTACAGACAGATCAGGAAGCTTAAATGTTTCGGGATCGTGTTGCCAATGGGGGAGACATCAAGGGATGGATTGTGAGTCTAGATCAGAGTTTGAGATTTAATGGGAGAGTATTTGTGTTAGAATCATACCGCGATGATGTGTTATGAGATTTCCACCACTCTCGTCTTATAGTGCAGCAAGGAGGCATCAAGATGTACCATGATCTGCATTGTCAGTTTTGGTATAAGGGATGAAGAGGGATATGGTTTAGTTTGCTTCTCGATGCCTTACTTGTTAGCAAGTGAAGAAAGAATATCAGAGGCCTACAGGGTTGCTACATCCATTGCCAATATCGGAATAGAAGTGGGAGAACCATTGCCTACGTTAAGGTTCTATAGCTTCATCACAGTGTCGAGAAAGCTACATGAGAGCTTGAGTCCAAAGTTCGTGCTAGGTATCCGGAGTTATTTTCTTCTTGACCTCCTAGCGAATTTCGGGGGTGAAATTTCTTCAGGGGGAAGAGTTGTGAGACCTGGTTCCTTCTTATTTTCTTATGTATAAATGTAGTATGTTGGTTATCATTTTAATTGTTATAGAAAAAGCATGTTTCTATGTATTTTATGCATGGGTTAGCTTAGAGTGTATGTTGATTTCAATCCCAGTCCTGTTGGCCATGTAGCAAAAAGTTAGAGAACTTTTCTAGGCAAGACCTTTAGTGTCTGCGTGGGTTACATATATGGCAGCTAGTGGCCTTGGGTTTTTAATCGAAACTTTCTCAACAAGCTTCCTATCTTCCTTATTTGGAGATAGACCAAACCCTCTGCCTTCTCTTTAGCTTTTTACTTACTTCAGGCTAGGTTCTTAGCGTTGGGATAGTCAATCCTTGTTATACGCGTCGTGGGCTTTACATTCATCCGAACGAATCTTGTTTTGGCGACTTTGGTTTCTCGTCGATGTTTAAAGAGTTGAATTTTTAACTATTGGTGGTAGGATTCTAGACTATTTTGCTTTAAAAGGGTGCTACATGTGATTTGTACACTTTTTTATAGTTTTAAAATGCTATAATTGTTTAACTTCATGTTTAAACCATGTTTGGTTGGATAAAAAGCATGTTACGCATTTTTATGGTTTACTACAAAGCGGGTGGACGTGTGTAAGTGGTTTTCGAAAGGATGAGTTTTGAAAATCTGAAGGGTTTGAGTACATGTTGCGAAAACATAATTTTGGAGGTTTAGAGCTAACCCTTTCGGTTGAGCCTTGGTTTTACATGTGGCTGGATGCCGTTGGACATTTGTACATGGTTATGTGTATTTACAAATGTGTTCGTAGTTGATCTGTGTGCGTTTTTAATGATTCTATAGATGCGCAGTAACAACGTGTGTATACGTGGGCTGCCATTACTCCTCGGTGAATGTCCAACAATTTTGCACAAGTAGGTGCTTTGTTCTTTCTGGTTAATCTCCATAAATGAAGTGGCTTCCCGAGTGGAAGGCATTTATTGTTATAACTCCATATAGAACTTGTCATCACCTAGCGGGTCATTGGATGGCCCAAAACTATTCTAATAGGTGAGAGTCTATAGTTACTGCATTTGTCCTCAATGCGGCAAAGTCGGTACATAGGAATTATTGTGAGTTGTGGAAACTCGATCGGAAAATAACGTGTTGTTTATGTTTATTAAACTGTTGGACATTATGGGATTATATGAAAATTTGTGATTTTAATGATGAAAAACCATTTTGAGACTCGTGTAGTCGAATTATTCATATAATTCGTGATTGCATATTATGCTTTTAATTTATGCCAATACTTTTCTATTGGGCTTCAGTTCACATCGTGGGATTTAAAAACTTTCAGGTGAATTTGATCACGTGGATTGATCTAGCGGAGCCTCAGAGGTGGAAAAAGACTAAATTTCTTAGTTTTTGTTGTTGTTGGATCATGTAAATGACGTTTTATGTTTTGGACTTAAAGCATATGTTTTGTAAGCCTTGACGCCTTGTTATCAATGCAAGTATGTTGCATGCTTATGAGAGGAACCCAGGATTGGTTGTATGTTTTCATAATTGCATGAACGAAAAATTAGTGAACAGTCTAATTTATAGACCGCTTACTGTTTTTCATCCAGCGTAAGACTTTTTAACGGGAAAAGTCCATCCGTATAAAAGTTTTAACGCGCAAGATCATTTTGAGACAAAAATACCCTTTAACAGATAAATTTATCTGTACCTTTTTAAACATGTATGAAGAACACAGATAAATTTATCTGTTTAGATTGTTTAGAGAAAATGCTCAAACAGATAAATTTATCTGTACCTTTTAAAACATGTATAAAAAATATAGATAAATTTATCTGTTTAGACTCTTTAGAGAAAATGTTCAAACAGATAAATTTATCTGTTTAAGAAAAATGCTCAAACAGGTAAATTATCTTCAAACAAATAAATTTATCTGTTTGAGTAAATGCTCAATTTATCTGTTTGAGTAAAAAGAAAAGTGCTTGAACAAATAAAAATAAAAACAAATAAATTATCCTCAAACAGATAAATTTATCTATTTAAGCAAAATAAAAAATGCTTGAACAAATCACTTCTACGGTTTATCCGACAGTGATAAACGCCTCCCTCGATTCCGATCACTCTATTTCGATCACAACGCCTCCCTCGATTCCGATCGCTTCTCCTATTTTTGGAATCGCTCGGCCAAGAACACACCCTATTTTTGGAATCTATACTTCATCTCTGAATGTATTCATCACTACTCTCTAATTCATCAATTCATCCACATAAAATCAAATATATAT
>JAOTRH010188935.1:0-11701 GCA_034768845.1 Heliamphora exappendiculata
CTGGTATAGAGAAATACCATTGGATAAAAGTCACCTATGTGAGTATGAAGTGGGGCCTCTTCTTTGAGAATTTGACAAGACGAAATTCTTGAGAAAATATTTGCAGAACAAGGAAGTGTGTTTCATGGCCAAAACAAATACAACCGTGAGAACGAAAACTTCGTTGTGGAAGTCGTTGTGTAAAGCCTGTTGTCTCGATTTACTGCTAAAGAGACACAGTTTAAGGCGGTACCGCCCACTTGTATGTTGGTAAATTCGATAGGTTCTCACAAGGGAAGGTTCAAGGCTAACCGCTATCTATCCTATGCAGGAATTTTTAGTTGTCTATTTCTCTTGGAGTCAGCTTTGTAATATGGGTTTGTACGCCCACCAATTTTATTCATGGTGGGGATTGTTAGAATTTTGTGAATTCAATTGGCCATTGAATTTTAGAATTCAATATCAGAATTTATTTGTAATTGAATTGGCCAATTCAATTGGAAATTGAATTCTGAGAATGGTATTGATTCTCCTATAACCCTCTCAATGATAGAATGTCTATATAAGTTGTCATCCCATTCAGCTTTTTGAGACAGAGAAAGAGAGAAATACAGCAGTAAGGTAAGAACCAAATGAGAGATATAGACAGATTTCAAAGCTGTGGGAGTAAGAGAGAGAAAGGCAAACGGGGTACGTTCGTAGCCGATTTTTAGTGGTGTTCCAACAATCGTGTCAGCCGTTTTATCTTGGGAGAGTGACGCGGGTGGAAAACCTGCAACACTCTCGATAGGCGGTGAATCAATCTTAAGAAAACTACGTTTATAGGACTCAATTTGCATATTCTATTCATGTTAATTTATGTATTTCGTTTCTTGTAAATTCTGTTTATTGTAATTGTTGAAAATTAATAAAGATGTATTTTCTGAATTACCGAACATGTATATTTTTTTGTGGCGTTGGATTTCTCCAAATAATCTTAAGAATAAAATTGTTCTCCAACAAAATTATGTGTCACAAATTTACCAATACAAAGAGAAAGATCATTAGAATATCCTAACAATTTAATATTTAATAATTTATTTTCAAAGAATTAAACACACTTCTCACGAATTGGGTGGTGCATGTGGGAGAAGAAGAAGAAATGGGAGAAAGAGAATAATGTTGAGAGGCCACTTGGGAGTGAGTAGCATCCGAATGTGGAGCATGTTGGGTTTAAAGGATAGTATATTCGTGTTACATATTGTTTGGAATATTTTTTGAATAAATTTTTATGATCGAATTCGTTTATTACGTAAAACACGTCGTATTTGTTATTTCTGTGAAAATTCAGATTCATCCAATTCCTATAGCTAAGTAATTGAATAAGATCTCCTAATATTATTTTATAAATAAATAAAAAAAAATTATAATTTTAAAAAATATTGTTAAACAAATGTTACCCAATCACTTTACTAAAGGTATCGGATGAATCTAAATTTTTTTTGAGTATACAAACTCGATAAGTTTTATCTAATGAACGAATTCGATCATAAAAATTTATTCGCAAAAACTCTCCAAACAAAATTTAGCTCGAGCGTGCTGCCCTTCCTCGAGTAGCATAGCATTCCTAGGATTTTATGTTTCTAAAAGCAGAAAGACGACGAAAAGAAGAAGACACGGAGATGCGGACACCGACGGCAGCGAAAGATTCCTAGGATTTTATGTTTCCAAAAGCAGAAAGACGACAAAAAGAAGAAGACACCGAAATGCGGACACCAACGGCAGCGAAAGACTACGTGACAAATTTCACATGGTTTTTTGGTTTTTGGTCACCATTGAGTTTGTCTCCTGTCTCCTATCTCCTGTCCCCTGTCTCCTTCCCAAAAGGACCGTGTATGGGGTTCACCTTGAATTTTACTCTAATTATACAAATTGTTTATTTTATTGATTATAACCTACAGATAATTTATTCAAAAACTGAAGTTACTTGTATATTATTGCGAAGTTATTAATCAAACTTTATTTGTCTTAAAAACTGTTAATTTATAATTTATTTTTTATTAAAATAAATTTAATTTGTTCTTATACTTAAGAATATATGATTAATTTTAATTTTTATAAATAATTTATATTATTAAAGTTGGACTCGAAATGAACTCCTCGACACCATGGTAGTCTTGATAAATGGAACACACACAAATCATTTCCTCTTCTAAATGTGTCCTATATATATATATATATATATATATATATATATAGAGGTATAGGTATAATCTTTTTTTAACAAAAAATTGCCAACAATTCACAAGAATGTTCAAATTCACTTCATGTCCAGGTAAGAAATTGTACAATAAATTATCGTTTGGCCCATAACTTCAAAAATTGTGAATGGAACTCCATATAGCGTTAGCATAGCAGAGTTAAGACTCATCTTGGTTGAACTCCTGAACCTTTCTTCAACTCATTTTTGTTGTAAAAAAAAAAATAATGTTAGTACTTTTTTTGTCAGGAGTGATCGATTGAAAAATTCTTAGAAGCTTTCGAAAATAATGAATTCTAAGTATCAAATTGTCATAAAAGTGATACCTTATATATTAAGATTTTCGTATCGCTGAGAATTCTTCCTTCCATATCATACTAAGTTGTAATCCCTTAATATTAAGAATTTGGGTTTCCCCTATATTGGGTTAGCTCCTCTTTTGTTGACTTTTTTCATAAGCCGAACAAATAATATCCTTATGAGAGGCTTTACTTCATAATACTTTTGTTATTTTCATTTCCAAGATCTTTGCCCAACTTTTGGCTTTTTAGGTTTCCTTATTCTTATTCGGACCGGGCATGGCAAGACTTGGGCTTTCTCAACCTTTATTGGGCCTAGCTTGGTTTAGGCCCATACTCATATTTTTACCTCCTCCAGTTCCTTTCAAGACAAATTCCATTGTACGGTTGGATATTAAGACCATGTTTGTTTGTTTGTGGATTTATTAGCTTGGAATGGGACTAATTAATTATAGTCCCAAATATATAGAGGTGTTTGGATTGCCATTTGGGAAGAGGAACTAAGTATGTGTTTGGGCTAGCTTATTTTTGTGACTTTTTGGCTTAAAAGCCACAAAAAAAGTCAATTGATTTGGCTTATTAGGTATTTTTTTACTTTTTTTTGTCTATTTTTTCTATATGATTTAACATTTACTTTTTTACAAAAAAAAAAAAGCAAAAAATCTAAAACTTACTAAGAAAAATCAGTCCAAAAACAAGCTAAATCACACTCTTAATTGAATTTGTACCCCATATAGAGTATTATCTTTATCCCATGGAATGAGGGATTAGGTGCAATTTTACTAATTTGTCCTAGCCAACTCATTCTATGCATATTTCAAAGAGATGTTCAAATTCTAATTTTCTCCAATTAATTATGTTCTTTCAAAAAATGAGTGCTTGCATGTACTGTTAGAGTTCGATTTTAAAGTTGGTAATTTGACTATATTTGGATTTTGAATGTTGTATTTTGTATTTTAGACGTTTAGATATTTATGATTGTTTTATTTCTTGCAAAGTTTTGTATATTTTGAAAAACCATGATGTAATTGCAACTTGTGCTTTACAAGAAATTTTATTAAATTTGTAAATGGCATTTTTGTATATTTTTAAATTTAATTGCACTAAAATCGTATCAAATCAAATGACGTACTATTTGTCCTTAAGTTATGCTATTTTTAACCAAATGCCATTTAGTATAAAAATATTATATTAATAATTCGATTTATAATACTTTAAATACTAATAATTCGAGTACACTAATTACCTCATAAAAATAATCTTTCAACCAAACGAGTCCTTAAGTGAATTATTAGCATTTTCACGTGGATTGGTTTTATAATGTTTTGAAAATGTAGATAACTATTGATTAATTTCGAAATATTATGCAATATTATTCTTGTGTAAGGTTAATGTAGTGATATAGTAAAATATATTTTGAGTAGTATAATACTAATCTGCTTCTGTTGCCTAAATAGAAACACAATGCTATACTTAGGCTTTGATTGACAACATTGAGTTTTTAGTTTTTTTTTTTTGCTAAAAATGTCAAAAGACTAAGGTTATCTATTTGGTAAAAAATGTAAAAATATTAAAAACCAAAAAATTGAATCAAAATACATACTTTTAAAATATTTTATTCAAACTCTTACCACTTTTAAAATATAATAATATTCATTTTTCATAACTTAAGCCCCGATGAGCAAGGCATCTATCCAAGTGGTTAAGAGAGTCTTTGGTCTGCTCACCAACCCAAATTCTAATTTCAGCTTCTCCATTCCCAGATAAAAAAACAAAAAAAATTACTTATGCCCCAATTGACAACTAGCTTAAAAGCTTTTTTTTTTCTTTTTTTACGTTTTTAATCAAAAAATTAAATTTGATTCAAAGTTTGTTGTTTGATAATTTAACTTTTAATATAACTTTTTAAAATTAGTTGTTGCCTAAATAGAAAACACAATACTATACTTAGACCTTAATTGACAACATTGATTTTTTTAGTTTTTTTTGACTAAAAATATCAAAAAGTTAAAATCACCCATTTGGTAAAAAAATAAAAATGTTAAAAGTCAAAAAGTCAAATCAAAATACAAACTTTCACAATATTTTATTCAAACTCTTATCACTTTTAAAATAAAATAATATTATTTTTTTAGTCAAAAACCTAAATTGTGTTCAAAATAAGTTGTTTAGTAACTTAATTTTTAATCTAACTTTTTTAAAATTAGTTATTTGGGTAAAAAATTACTTTTATGCTTTTTGTTCAAAGTGAATAATTTTATTTTACACTTCTATATATTTGATAATAACAATGATATGCTGTTATCGTGGTAAAAATAAATTTTAAACAATATATATTATTATATTTTAAAAATAGTGAGACTTTGAATAACATATTTAGAGAATTTGAATTTTAATAATAAGCCCATAACATAATATAAGTATCATATATAAAATATCACATTATATAATATTCAAATATAATCATTATATATGATGGCTATAGCATTACTCAATTACTTGTTAAAAATGAATTGCTACTGATATTTTTATTTATAAACCACTATCCACGATGACAGTAATGAGGAGGACCACAAGTATTAAAATGAACACTTGCACACCGTAAGAAAGCCTGTTTGGCATGGATTAATAAATAAACTGTTCTCATTTTCTTAATTTATGAGAACCATGAAAATCTTGAAACATGGCGTTTCAGTCATTTAATAATTTTAACTGAAAAGGTAAAATAAAAGAAAATTACGTTGTTATTTAGAAAATTATTGGATAAATTATACGCGTACTTCTTATATTTAAAAATAATAGTATTAATAAATTTTTTATTATTTAAAATATCACTATATTTTTTTATATTTTTATTTTTATAATATTTAGGTCTAAAAGTTAACTTACGTTAACTTTTCAAACAAAAACACTGTTGCAATAGTTTTTTTTTTTTAATTTTTTTAATTTTTTTTTGTTTAATTACAAAATTTTATTTAAAGATTTCTAATTAAAAAATAAAATATTTATTTTTGTATTTAGTAATTTTTTATTTTTTAATTAAAAATTTAAAACCAAATTTTGTAATTAAACATAAAAAATATAAAAAGTTCAAAAAAAATTGTTTTAATAGTATTTCTATTTAAAAAATTAATAGAAATTAATTTTTAGATCTAAATATTATAAAAATAAAAATATAAAAAAATACAGTGATATTTTAAATAATAGAGAAGGTATCAATATTATTACCCTTAAATACAAAAAATACATATGTAATTATCCAAAATTATTTTTGTAACTCGCTGTTCTAATCGAATAACGAAACCAATTTTTTTCAAACTAATATTTTTAGTATTAAATAAAAAATTAGAAAAATAATTTTTCAAACTTTTTATATTTTTAGTATTAAAATAAAAAAATTAAAAAAAAAACTATTTTGACGGCTCAGCCACAGGAAATCATTACATTCTTTAATGGGATTTATGGAGTCAAGAAGTTGGATGGACCAGAAAAAAAACATTCGGGTTGAAAAATCCGGAGGAATCATTCTCTCTGGTGGGCGCAGATCGGACCATCGTACGGGCAGGATTGGTTTTCTCAGCAAAATTATTGTGTGCGTTCGTTAGCGTGGAGTAATTTTTTGGAATCTTTGGAGCATTATGGTGGCATTTTTAAGATGCTGCTATTGGCAAACTATTAGATGCTCTTATGAGTAGTATTTATACTAAGTAATAGTACATTATATTATAGGTAAATTATATTTACGCTTTTTGAGTACTTTTAAAATATTATTATTTATTTTTTTAATTACAAAAATATCACAGCACTTTTTGTCAGCTAACTCCGTTAATTACAATAGTTAAATTACGTTAATACCCCTTCCATTGACAGAGAAGATCAGTCATCGGTTGTAGTTGATCGAGCATAAGATAATCTAAGTTAAAGTAGGAAGTAGTTCGTGGAGCTTCGGATCCAGGCTAGGATTTCCTGTTGTCTTCCTATTATGCTCTTTCTTCTTCCTCGCTGGCTTCTTCAGTTCCATACTCCTCTCACAGGTTTCTCTCTCTTCTTTTCTTTTCATCACTAGAGACCAAAATCTATACACATTCAAGGTCATATGTGTGGGTGGACAAAAGTATCGGGCCTAAGGCCTAAACCAAACAGTTGGGACTCAAAACTCGAAAAGAAAGACCAGCCCGAAACGAACTTGCCCAAGTGCTCGAAGAAGTCCGAACCCACTATTGTTTGGGCCCTGCTAGTCCGGTCCACCTCAGATAGGGCCAGCTCAGACCATGGGAGGTCCATGTCGGCCCCTCAATAGGAAAGATATCTCAACGAGATACCTTCCCCAATACGATTTTGGTCGGATGAAAAGGATAAAAGCAAATTAGAATTAAATCACAATAAGATAGGAAACAAATCCTAACTGGTAGGAGGCAGAATCCTAAAAGAATTCAGCCTCCACCAGTCTTGATCCATACATAAAGAAAGGCACCCCTACACCACCAGGTAGGCAATTCTTAACCCAAAAACTTTTGCTTAGAAATCTCTCAGAGAGATATCTAAGTTGAGCACTATAACCGGCCAGTAGGCGCTAACGATATTCTTGGTGGTTGCAGGTGTTCGGTGTCGGAGTAAGGAGCATCTAGTGAGTTCGAAAGACAAGGAGTCCGATCCATACTCTGTTCGGGGTCATCAGTATTGGGCCAGTTCATCTAGTCCTGATTGTGCCGAACAAGCCCAAACAAATTGTATCGCGCACAATTTGGCGCCGTATGTGGGAACGATGATCTCGAATCAACAAAATCATGAGCCACACTCCGACTGGATTCACTGGAAGCCGCACCAGGGAGGATATTCCCCAAAGATCCATCCCTGTTATTCCAGATAGGCTAAGGGACCCCAGAGTCCCTTTAGAGGTGCGAAGGCGAAAGGATGATGCTTTTCACAATTTGAGGCAGTTGCGCTACTCAACCACAAGTTCCAGGGGAGAAAGATCGCCCCCCTCTTCAAGAGATAGAGGGAGATTGGAGGAAAGGTTGGCCAGAAGAGATAGGATCATCAACAATCTGGAGGAGAGAATGGAGTAGCGCAATCGAGAGATCGATGAACTATGGCGACTGATCCAAGGGCAGGATGCTCAAAGGGAACCACGTGTGAGGCGAAGAGAAAGCCCCAGTCAAGAGAATACTAAACAGATCCCGGAGTCCTACAGTTTGAGCCACCCTCAGAGGCGGAGGCGCAGAGAACCTAAGGTAAGCCTAAGAAGTTCTAAAATTGTCAAAACAAAGTTAGTTCGGCCGAGCCATGAAAGAGTTTACCAGACCGAACTGGATCCAAACCAAGACCTACGGCTATGGTTGAAACGGAGGATGGACTCCCGGCTGCAGCACGGTAGTGGCCGAACAGCCCAAGACATGGCAAGAAGGGCTCTTGAACATATCTCGATGTCACCATTGGCTGAAATCATAGAAAACGCTGGTCCACCACGCAAGTTTTCTCCACCCAAGTTTGAGATGTACGACGGAAAAACAGATCCAGTAAGCTATGCTCGGCAATACTGACAGGCAATGGCTCTCTGGAGTGGTAATGACGTGCTCCTTTTCCGCATGTTCCCATTCAGCCTTGGAGAGACATCCCTTAGTTGGTTTCCCAAGTGCCACCCTAGTCCATGATGAACTGGCAACAACTGGATGAGTTCTTCACTGCTCGGTTTATAACCAACAGCAGGTAGCCGAAGAGTTTTGACACACTACTGGTCATACGAAAGAGTGATGGAGAAACAATTCAGGAGTATGCTCGGCGGTATTGGGAGACTTACAACGAGATTGAAAACTGCAGCAAGAAACTCGCAGTTGCATCTTTCAAGATCGGGCTACCTCCCCTGAGTCGCTTAAGATCGTCCCTCACCAAAAAGGTCGTTACGACAATGTCTGAGTTAATAGTAAAGATAGAACAGCATGCAAAGGTGGAAGAAGACATAAGCCAAGCCGAGAAAAGTGTTGCCTCGATAAAGTAGCCTGAGAACAAGGATAAGGGCAGAAAAGATCAGAAGTCCAAAAAGCCACCCTAGGAAAGGAAGGAGTTGAAGGCTTTCCAGGCCATGCAAATAATATTCAAGGAACCTCTACATAAGCTCCTAGACCAGATTAAGGATAATCCCTATTTTCAGTGGCCACCGAAATTTATGAGAGACCCGAACAGAAGAGATCAGAAGAAGAAATTCCACTATCACCGAGATCACGGCCATCTGACTAGGGAATGCAGAACCCTGAAGAGACATTTGGAGGACTTAGTCCGAACAGGACATTTACTTGAATTCGTCGACACGGAGAAGACTGCTCGGGAAGGAAGGAACCGTGAACAAGACCAGAGGGCCGAACAAGGAGACGAGCCACTTGGTGTTGTAAAGATGATCCATGACACAGTCGAACCAATAACTAGATCGGCAGTTCGACACAATGCCAGGACCATTGTTCACGCCATGAAGGTCGATGAGAGAAAGCGAAGGAGAACAGAGGGGGACTCTAGCCAAGGCCCCAAGGGGATCAACTTCTTCGAAGAAGACCTTGGAGGGATACATCGACCCCACATTGATGCCCTGGTACTAACACTGCGCATTGCCAACTTCGACGTGATGCGAGTTCTGGTAGACCAGGGAAACTCGGTGGATATCATGTATTACAAGCTGTTTCAGAAGTTGGGATTGAAAGACTCGGCGCTCAAAAAGTGCATGACACCCCTAATCGGTATTGGCACGGACCCAGTATGGCCGATTGGAAGGATCACTGTGCCAGTAAAGGCAGGACATGCGACTGTAAGTACTGTATTTCTCGTTGTTAATCAACCATCTACCTAAAATGCTGTTGTAGGAAGGACATGGATCTATAGCTTGGGTGCTGTACCTTCAACCTACCACCAATCTTTGAAGTTTTAAGTGGGCCAAGAGGTAGTTGAGATCAGAGGAGACCAGCACGCAGCAAGATAGTGTTTCCTGGCAACGTTGAAGAGCCCCGAATAATATCCAAAAGTTAAGACTGTCAAAGTGGAAGATAGCCCCACAATCTACGACTACAGCCGAACAGCCGAGGAGAAGGTGGTAGAGGACCTCAAGAAGGTAGTTATCAATCCGGAGGACCCAGATCGATTCTTCTTGCTCGAAACAAGCATTTCCGAACAGGAGGAGACCAAATCGGTCTAATTTTTAAAAGAGAACAATGAGGTATTCACATGTACACCATACGAAATGCCTGGGATAAACCCCGAGGTAATTAGCCACCATTTGAACGTGGATCCCCAGAGGAAGCCAGTAGTGCAGAAGCCCAGGAAATCAGTACCACACCATGCAGACGCTGTGGTTGAGGAAGTCCGGAAGCTAAAGAAAGCTGGAGCCATCAAGGAGGTCCACTACCCAACCTGGTTGGCAAATACTATTGTAGTAAAGAAGAATGATGGAAAGTGGCAGGTCTGCGTAGAGTTCACCGATCTCAACAAAGCATGCCTCAAGGACTGTTTTCCCTGTCCCGAATAGATCAGCTCGTCGATTCAACAACAGGGTATGAGAGGATGAGTTTCTTAGATGCCTATAGAGGATACCACCAGATTTTCATGTACCCCACAGACATGGAGAAGACAGCATTTTATCACTCATCGAGAAATTTACTTCTACAAGGTAATGCCATTCGGATTGAAAAATACTGGCGCCACTTACCAAAGGCTTGCAACAAAGATGTTCGGCGACTTGATCGGTAAAATGATGGAGATCTACATATATGACATGGTTGTGAAGTCTAAGCACTTGAACAAGCACCTTGAAAATCTGATAAGGACATTCGAAGTCCTCGAGGACTACAAATTAAGGGTTAATGCCTCAAAGTGTGCTTTTAGAATCAGTTTGGAAAAATTCCTAGGTTTCCTAATCACTCACAGAGGAATAGTGGTAAACTTCGAACAAATCTTAGCCATTTAGAGTTTGAGAAGCCCACAGTGTTTCAAGGAGGTCTAAAAGCTCATGGGGATGGCCGCTGCACTCAATCGATTCATTAGTCAAGAATCCAACCGGTGTTACCCGTTCTTCAAAGCAATGAAGAGAGCTAACAGTTCAAGTGGGATGAAAAAAGTGAGGAAGTCCTAGCAGAACTGAAGTAGTACCTTTCATCTCCTCCATTATTAACAGTACCGAGCAGTGGAGAGGCCTTGTTCTTGTACCTTATAGTATCTAGCCGAGTTGTCAGTGCAGTGCTCATAAGGGTAGAAGACAAAGTCCAAAAGCCCATTTACTATGTGAGCAAGGTCCTTCTGAACCCAGAGATAAAGTATTTTCCGTTGGAGAAGCTTGTACTAGCCTTGGTCCTTACCTCTCGTAAACTCATCCATTGCTTCAGGACAAACCCGATCAAGGTAATTACCGAACCCCCTCTGCAGTCATTACTTCAGAAAGCTAACTTTTTAAGGAGAGTAGCAAGGTGGGCAGTGGAGCTCAGAGAGCACGACATCACTTTTTTCCCTATGACAGCTATAAAGGGCCAAGTTTTGGCCGACTTCATAGTCAAATTTAGTTAGGAATGAAGTTCGGCGAACACTGGGGCAAACTACCAAGTCAACAACTATTGATAATGAGGACTCAAATGATACTTGGAGGCTCTACGTAGATGGCTCTTCATGCAACAGGGGGCTGGAGCAGGAGTAGTACTGTACAGCACTGAGGGAATCCTCATAGAGAGGGCTATTCGGCTAGACTTTCAGGCCACCAACAATGAAGCCGAATATGAATCATGCTAGCTGGGCTCAGAGATATCATAGAGTTGAAGGCCAAAAAGGTCAAAGTATTCTGTGATTCACAGTTATTAGTAAATCAATTCAAGGAAGAGTACCTAGCCAGAGATGACAGAATGCAGGCGTACGTCCAACTAGCACAACAAATGGCCAAAGACATTCCATGTTTTGAGATCACTCAACTCTCATCCCGAGAAAATAGCCACGCCGATTCCCTAGCTTTCCTAGCATCAGTTGTTAGTAATAGGGAAAAAAGGGTGATTTTGAAGGAAGTCCTCCAACAGCCGAGCATTGTCAACCACGAAGAGATGCCGGTATACTTCTCGAAACTGGCTCCCAACTGGATGGATCCTTTGAAAGAATACCTGGTGAAAGGTGAGCTACCAGCCGATCAGAACGAAGCTTGGGCTTTAAGAAGGAAGTCAGCAAG
>JAOTRH010188946.1:0-11700 GCA_034768845.1 Heliamphora exappendiculata
GGCCTAACCAGTCAAAACAAATATAATTAAAAAAATTTAAAATGGTATTTATTAAAACAAAGATATTTTATAAAATTTAATAAAATGATATTTATTTAAAATAATAAAAAAATAAAAAATATTTTTGTCGAACATAAAAATTTATCTAACTTCGAAGAACAACAAGAGTAGAGAAAACCACGCCAATATATTAATATAGTGTGTTTGTTTTTATATATATATAAATAATATATTTTTTAAATATAAAATTATACTAATATATTATAACGAGGAATCTTGGTAGCTCAGTGGTCTATAGCCTTCACATAGGCTTTTCACTTGATAGTCAACGGTTTGAATTTTCTTCTCTCTCGTTCTGTCCTGCTGTTCCAATACTCCTAATTAAAAAAATAATATTAATAAATATTATAATTTTTTTTAAATTATTTTATGATAATTTTGTATAATTATGAAAACATTATGCATGTCGACACACTATATCAGCGTACAGATCACTAAATAATCTCTAGTGGCCCAGGGCTTCTATGTTCTCCACGTGTTAGGATTCTATTAGGTGTATGTTGGCGCGTGATGGGAAGTGATCCCTACTTGTGGTTCAAGGCACGATGGACGGCCGTGTGTCATTCGAGTCGTCATACCCGCGTGTCGCGGAGATAAAGAGGCGAACCGCTCTCTAAACTAACTTATTTTTGTTTTATTTTTTAATTTTTAAATTTTTATATTTTTATATTATTCTTGGACAAATACAAAATATATTTTTTTGAAAAAAATAAAAATATTAAAAATAAAAATAAATTATATTACATTATCTATTTTTTTTATTCGTAAAGAGAAACATCTAAAAACTATTAAAATTTGTATCAAAGTAGAAATTTTTTTTAACTAAAAATAAAATAATGATATATTATTAACTACACATCAGTATAAAGAAACAAGTTCCTAGTGATGATTGAACCATCAAATTTTGAGATATTAATATATTTTGTAGTACACCTTTTTTAGCGTTTTTAATTTTTTAATATTTTTAGTTCCTATTTGGTAGGGATGAAAATTATTTTAAAGTAATCGAATCGACAAAAATTATTTTAAAGTAATCGAATCGATAGGTCGAATTGACCTAATTGAGGTATTTTTGGTCGATTTTAAATTTAATATCGGTCGGTTCAATTTCAAAAAATCAAAATCGAAGTATTCGATTTTGGTGCACTCTTTTACTAAAAAATCGATCAAATCGAACCAATTACACCCCTATCTGATTATGGATTATATGTGATTGATACTGTATTATTTTGTCATCATATTTAGTATTAAAGAAAATCTAGTACTGTGTTTTGGTACTGGCTATTTACTTAATTTTTGTTTAAGGCTGCATGGTGCAACAAACTGTTTGAAGCAAATAAAATCATTTTACAGAATCCTAAAGTTATACTATTGAAGGTATATTTATCTTTCATTTTTCTAAGAGTTGCACTGACTAAATGATAAGATATTAACGAGACTCATTGTTGGTGTGTCGAAGGTATCAATTAATATTTTGTGTTTTGATTATAATTAAGCTTCAAGGTCCAGTGTATGCACCAAATTCAAAGAAAATATTTGTCATGAGTTTTGTCGTTTTGATGAATATTGATTACTGAAAAATTGAGCAAACCGATGTAACCGAACCGCAATATATATAAATCGGTCGGTGCGATTTAGCTTTTAATATCGGTCGGTTCAGTTTCAAAAAATCAAAATCGAAACATTCGATTTCTGTGTATTCTTTTACTTAAAAATCGATCAAACTGAACCGATCACACCCCTACTATATGGGATAAACAAAATTAGCCTCTTTTTTTCCCCTTAAAATGAACCTTTTAAGTTGGCATTCAAAGGTAACTTACAAAATTAATTTTTTTCATATTTTTCAAAAAAAGCATATTCATATTTCAACTAATCTATTTTTTTGAGAAAATAACTATAATAGCATCAATAAAAAAATAATTATATTCTTAAAGTAAAAAGATAAAAAATTTATTCCAAATAATAGTGGTGTTTAACTGTTGAAATTAATAACTTATTAGATTGTAACTTGTAATAGAAATTGTGAGTATTTTATAAAAATTACAATTTACAATTAAAATAGAAAAAATATAATTATAAGTTGTAATAAAAATTATGAGTACTTCAAAAAAATTTATAACTTATAATTAAAATTAATAAAAAAAATTAAAAATTACTTAAAGTAATTTCACCAAACACGCCCAATAAAGTTTAAAACCAATAAGTAAAAACGTATTAGGCACTAATAATTGTTGGATTTCTTGAAATATGAGATTGAATGTTATAACTCTTATTTGTAGTTTATTTTTTATTGGTGATGTTGGAAAATTTACACCTAAGAAAAAATCTATCTCTTCAATCTTGGGATAACTGCGACAAGAGACTCAAATAGGGCGGGGAGAGAGAATCGGACGTTGAGTTGGACGACATACATTTTGGTTAGTCCTACCACCCACCATCATAGATTTTATATATATATATATTCATAACTAAAAATACTTTGAATATAATTTAATTATAAAATTAATTTAAAATAATAAATAATTTTTTAATTGTTAAAAATAACAATGTAGTAACGAAAATTTTAATAGTATCACCACAAATTCCTAACATTACTCTTAATTTAAATCAAGAGTAATTAATTTTTTTCTCTTTGTTTCTTTTATAAATAATAAATATTCATATTTCAAATAAGCAAATTTTTATTCAATAAAATGATAATAATGCCCTAGACAAAAAGAATAAACTATATTCTCAAAAAGTAAAAAGGCAGATAAAAACTTATTCTAAACAATACATCTCCAAAGTAGAAAGAGTAAATATTTTAATAAAATAAAAAATTCTAAAAAATACTAAACAATCGAAAAATAAAATTTAAAAAATATATCTTTGTTATCTCCCAAGAATTCAAGGTTCTGAGAGTTTTAGGGGTCCAGACAGCATGTTTGGCCTTAAAAAATATTTTTATACACCAACATATTTGGGCTTTATTTTGGCTAGTTGAAATTTAGTTAGGTTAAACTATCATGATTATTTTTAATAGCAATAATTTTGATTAAAATTGGGTATTATTGTCATGTATATATAAGGCTTGCTTTTTAATTTTTCATATTTTATGAAATAGCCAAACATAAAAATAAATAAAAAGATATATTAATAATACATTGGATACACTATTCTAGAATTATTAATGAGGAGATACTAAATATCCCTAATCCATTCCCTCAAAATAAGCATGGCCTTAATGTCAGTTCGTGTATTTTTAATCCTTTATACTAATATATAAAACGAGAGAACTTATTTGGTGTGATGAAGCTGTGCGAATTTTTTGGATATAAAAAATATTCTTAGTTTTTTAATACGAAAACAACTTTATTTGATTTTATCCATTAATTTTTTTTCTATTACCTAATTTAAAAATTATTATTGCTCACAATTTTAAAATAAAATTACTTTATTATTTATTATTTAATGTATTTTAATTTTAAAATACGCATTTGCACGCGCATGCTTGTGTCCACTGCTAGTTATATATGAAACGTTGTATTACGTTGTACTCAAACTCAAACGTGATCATTAAGATATAATTATATATCATATTATTATTGATTTTTTAGTGCAGTTTTTTGAATTTATATCATTTTTCTTATTCAAATGTTTATCCTACCTAATTATAAAAGTATATTAAATAAGACGAAAAAGTTATTTAATAGTCTTTTAGTATTTTTTTATCTTTAATAATTTTTTTAAAATTTTAATTCAAATGAGCATACTTTTTGAAATTGTGAAAATAGAAATTTAATTAAAAAATAAAAATAGTCTAAGAAAGAAAAAAAATCTTTAAAAAAAAAAACCCTAGAGCAAGCGCACAGTAACTGTCCATCACACTAAGAATTATTTGTCATTTGAATAGTCATTTCATTACTCAGGGTTAAATTCATCTTCATTTTAGTTACCAACGAGTTTTGTTCATTTAGAACATTGTGACTTATTTTGATTCTACTTTAATTATTGAAATCATTCATGTAGTAGCCTTCACTATTGAAGGGGGCTAGATCGAGAAAATGTGGGTTAACCCTTTTGAGGTTCTAGGCCCAAAATTAAATGGCTGAATTCAAGCAATACGATCGTAACTAAGTACGTGTCAAATCGAGATGTTTGTCTTCGACAGAGGTCGGCACATTAATTAAGGAGACGTGCTGGATAATCCAAACATTAATAATAACATGGCACAGCCTATGAACATTTATAACGAATACGCAACCTAGCTAAGAGTATTAATGAGGGTATAACGTCCATACGATCCTTATTCAAAATAAACAAAGCTTAATAGTGACTCAACTAAGAGGATGCTAACCTTTTTGTATGAAGAAAAATACAAAATGCATATATATAGAATATAAATTTAGACACACTTTCTAATATGTAGACACAAATATAAACACATTCTTCTCACCACCTTATGTGAGAAGGATACATTCAAATATGTGGACCTAATAAAACTCTTCGCAAGAGATATGAACGATGGAGCTTTGTTATAACAATTGCTTGTAATAAGCAAATTGATTTGCATAACATTATTGAATGAGGATTGATTTTTGTTCAAAACAAGTAAGACAACTAGGTACCTCTAATCATTTAAAGTTTTGTACAAATTATGGGAGTAATCTCCATACTTTGTGTTGGGTTTTGTGTCTCAAATTCAGGTTATTCTTGTTTGAACGAGCATCCAAACGCCATGGGATAGTGTGTTAATTTTTTATGTTGCTAAATTATTTTTGTGCGGCCTATTTTTGCACGTTCTTAATTATGCAACTAATTTTGTTTTGTTTTCTCTTTTTTTTTAAAATTAAAATTAGAAACTATCTACTAAGTATAAGTTAAGGTGTTCATGGGAGTTGTATGACACACCAAATAGGTTCAAAAAAGTGATCAAATAATGTAAAGAGAGATAAAGCGACTTAGAATAGAGGCCAGCGAAGATGCGAGAGAGAGAGAGAGAGAGGCTTAGATTGAGGTCATAGATATTAAGAGATAGAGAGTGAGCTATTGTAATCCTTATTTGTTCATAGTGGATTGATTTTACCCTGCCCGTTGACGTGAGCAATCAATCGAATCACGTATATTCTTGCGTTCTTATAATCATTTTTATTTTTTATTTACTTTGTGTAGATTGAAATCTACATGGGTATCCACTGCCCAACAAGTTTTTTTGGAGATTCATGTGTTAAAATGTCGACAAGTAGTATCACAGCTTTTAGTTAAAGGCTAAATTACTCGATCGTAATAAAGATACCGAACATCAAGCTTGAAGTCCCTACAAACTGGAAGGGGACATGGTGGTGGGTGGGGTCACTACTACTACTACACATGCAGAGTCTAGAGGGATGGCACAAAATTCTAACATATGCTGCTTGGTCAGACCAACAAGCGCAGTATGCTAGTATGCAGCTTAGTTAGACCGACAAATACAGTATATCTCTATATAACGGAAAGGAACACGATGGTAGGTGGAGTTATTACCACCACATAGGCAGAGTCCAACAGGGACGGCTTAAAACTCCGTTGTATGTGGCTTGGTCATACTGATAAGCGCAACGTGTTATAGAAGAGAGCACCAATTGAGGTGGAGCTCGGTCAAAATAGTTCACCTAGAAAATCAAGTGATGATGGTGCAATTCATTAGCAACAGGAACAACGTAGTGGTGATTCTTTGTCTTATAAGAAAGATATAAGCAGCTCAAGCAGAGATAAGTGCCAAGTAGCAGTGTCAGAGAAGGTGGAGTCACCACAGAAGACTGTGACTTAGGAGTTGGTAAAATTTTCTACAAACCAAAAGTCTATTGATTGCAAGAGGGTTGTGTTGATGATCAAAAAGAGTGGGGCACCCATACTCGTGAAAGGGGTGCAGGTTGAGACGACTTACAATTTTTCAAGATGGTTCAAAAATTCGAGTCAAAGTGCAGATTGTTAGATTTTGTGTCTCAAATTCGGGATATTCCCGTCCGAAGGTCACAGGACAGTGTGTGAATTTTTTATGCTGCTAAATTATTTTAGTACTGTCTATTTTGGCACGTTTCTAGTTATGTGGCTAATTTTGTTTTGTTTTGTTTCCTCTTTTCTCCTATCAAAATTAGAAGATATCTACCAGTATAAATTAAGGTGTCCATGAGAGTTATATGACACACGAAAGAAGTGTTGGGAATTAGAACGCGGTCACTAATTTGGCCCAAGATCAATTACAAACACACAAACCATGAAATAATAACGAAGAAAGAGAGAAAGAGAGAAAATCACACAATACACAAGGTTTACATAGTTTGGCAAGTCGTACCTACGTCAACGGGATCACACACTTCACTGTTATGATTAAAGATTACAAGGCGAGAAGAGTTCTTGGAAAATGAATATAAAATATCAGAAGAAAAAAATAAAATAATAACCGATAGCTGCAAACCCTAGCAGCTTTACAACTCGCGACTCTCGCATAGATCGCTTGAACGGTCTATCAGGCAGTTAAAACATGCTCTCGGTATCTCATCTGTAGAGCACCACCGCTCGAGCTGTGAAAAGACCGCTCAAGCGGTCAACTCAGAAAAGTGGTTTTTTCTTCACACCTAAACAATTTTCCTACTTGATGTAAAACTACTCTCAGCCCTGAGAAAACATGCCAAACACACTCGTCAATACCTTGAAACCACCGATGCAAGCACTCAAACATGTGTGACCCAACTCCTGTCTTCTATCCCCAAAGACCAACTGAAGTTGAGCACAACTTTAGTTTTTCAATGTTGACTCATTTTGTCAACATGTCGGTTGGATTCTTCATTCCGCTAATCTTCTCAAAATGTAACTGACCGTTATCCAGCAATGAGCGAATGAAGTGATACTGCAGTTGTATATGCTTTGTTTTAGAGTGGAATGCTGGGTTCTTAACAAAAAATATGGCACTCTGACTGTCACTGTAGAGTATCCCTATGTCAATCTTCTTACCCAACTCATCCATGAGACCTTGTAACCACACCATCTCTTTTTTAGCCTCTATTATAGCAATATACTCTGCCTCTGTAGTAGAAAGTGCCACAATCTTTTGCAGCTTTTGAGGCTGAACTCACTGTTGTTTCACCCAAAGTACAATCCCAGTGGTGCTCTTTCACTGTCAACATCGCCGGCTAGGTCAACATCCACATAGCCTTGCAGCTTCATTCTTGTCATCATAAAACACAAGGATGTCTCTGTAGTTCCCTTCAAATATCTTAGAATCCATTTGACAGCATCCCAATGCTACTTCCTTAGATTGCTCATGTATCTGCTGATTACTCCAACTACATGTGCAATATATGGTCTGGTACAGACTATGACATACATCAGACTACCAATATCCAATGCATATGGAACCTTACTCATGTGCTCCTGTTCCTGTTCTATCTTCGGAGACTAAATCTTAGTTAGCCTGAAATGGCTAGCTAAAGGCGTACTGATAAGTTTCACGCCACCCATGTTGAACCTGTTCGGCACCTTCTTCACATACTCTGCTTGGGATAGTCTTATGGTCCCTTCAGCTCTATCTCGGACTATCCTCATTCTAAGGATTTACTTGGCAGCTTCCAAATTCTTCATAGCAAACTGCTTTGACAGTTGCTTCTTTAACTTATTAATCTCTTAGATACACGGTTCGGCAACGAGCATGTCATCCACGTACAACAACATGATGATATATGAGCTGTCAAGACTATTAACATAATAGCAATGATCTGCCTCTAACCCGGTGAACCCGGTACTCTACATGAAGTTGTCAAATTTCTTGTACCACTGCTTGGGAGGTTGTTTCAGACCATACAAGCTCTTCTTCAATTTGCAAATCATGTCTTCTTTGTCTTTCACTACAAATCCCTTAGATTGGCGAATATAAATGTCTTATTCCAGTTCACCATGAAGAATCACAGTCTTGACATCCAATTGCTCCAGAAATAGATCCTCGACTGCTACAATTTTTAGCACTCTCCTGATTGTTGTCAACTTTACAACCGGAAAGAAGATTTCAATGAAGTTAACTCAATCCTTTTACTGAAATCCTTTGACAACCAATGTCTTATAACGTCTGCGACTGTCATGTTCCTCTTTCACTCTATACACCGACTTGTTGTGCAAATCCTTCGTCCAGCTGGCAATATAGTCAGCTCCCATGTTTGGTTTGTGAACAAGGAATCCATCTCATCCTTCATCGCTAACTCCCACTTCATCAAACACTTGGTCTGTAAGGCTTCTGTATAATTTTCTGGCTCAACGTTGTCAATGAGCAGAATGTAGAACAAGGATGGTGAAAATCGTTGTGGTACTCTGGTGCTCCTGGAAGACCTCTTGACTATTGTCACTGGTGTACTGTGTTCCACCTATGGGTTCACATTCTTCTTGTTTTTCTCATCCCCGTTCTGTTTGGCTCCCTTAGAAATGTCATCAAAGTCAATGAACTCGAATTTTTTCGTCTCCGACAACGCACTGTTTGTCTCAGTCTTTGACTTGCCCTTATACAGCACCTTTTCATTAAACACCACATCCCTGCTTCTGATAATTTTTTGATTTTTTTCATCTTAAAATCGGTAGCCAAACTCATCATCTCCATAACCAATGAAGTCATATATTTTAGATTTGGACTGCAGCTTACTTCTAACATCAGCATCTATATGAACATATGAAGTGCAGCAAAAAACTTTCAGAAAAAATAGATTTACCTATTTTCTACTCCATACATCCTTTGGAATTTTGAATCCCAACGCTATTGATGGTCCTCGATTCAAAAGATAGATTATTGTGCTCACTGCATCAACCCAAAAGCACTTGGGTAGTCCAGAATGCAGTCTCATGCCTCTAGATCTCTTATTTAGCGTCCTGTTCATCTGCTCAGCTCCGCCATTCTACTGTGGCGTTCCTAGAATGGTCTTTTCCCACCTAATTCTACTAGCTGCGCAGAAATTTCTGAATCTCTCATCTGTATATTCATCTCCATTGTCTGACCTCAGACACTTTAGCTTCAGCCCAATTTCAGTTTCGACCAATGCCTGTCACTTCTTGAAGACTTCAAACACATCAGATTTGTTCTTCAGAAAGTATACCCATACTTTCTTGCTGAAGTCGTCAATAAATGCCATGTAGTACCGTGAGCCTCCAAGAGATGCAACTGGAGAAGAATCCCGTAGATCTGTGTGTACCAACTCTAGCCTATTTGGCTTTAGTGTCATGTTGCCTTTCAAAAAGTTAACCTTCCTCTGCTTCTCGAAGATGCAACTCTCACACAAATCAAACTCCACAGACTGTAGACTTTTCATTCCTTTTTCGCTCATGTGCCTCAGTCTCTGATGCCACAAGCTCATGTTTGAACCACTGTCTGCCAATGCCATTGTATCCCTTGTACTTGTAGTCATGTCTAAGGTTCCTGCCTTTGTTCCTCGAGCCACTACTACCATAACTCTTTTAGTGACTTTTTACGTGCTACCAACGAAGGTCACTAAATGACCTTCAGCATCTAGTTGCCCAACATATATCAAATTTCTCATCAATTTGGGTACATATTGTACCTTCTGTATCTTCCATACTGAACCATTTGAAACTCTAATTCTGATATCGTCTATACCCACGATATCCAGCACCTCTCTGTCTGCTAAGTAAACTTTACCAAAATCATCAGCAACATAATTCTCCATGATCTCCCGGTGAGCCATAGTATGACAAGAGGCCCCCGAATCTAGCACCCAAGAATCAATTGGACTATTTACGAAAAGAAGCAGTGCATTATGTATATTCTTAATCACGACATTGGTTGACTCACCATCGGTCTTCTTCTTTTGGTCCCTACAATTCTTCTTGATGTGGCTAGTCTTGCCACAACCCCAGCATTCAGGCTGCCGCCCTGACCTTGACTTGCTTATGCCATTTCTAGATTTAGACCTGCCCTTGTTTGATTCATGTCATTACCTCTACCCCGTGCTTCAACATTTAAAGCTGTACCAGCATTCGACCCCGAATTAGATACCTCACTCGAATCCCTCGTGCGAACTTCTTCGGTCAAAATTAAGTCATTGGCGTCGTCACACTGTAGCTTATTCTTACCGACAGAGTTATTCACTGCTGTTCTCTTAGCCTTTCAACTGTTTGGTAGTGAAGCCAACACAATCAAGGCCTTGTTCGTTGTCAAAATTAATATCTACTAAAGCCAACAGATTTTTAATGGTATTAAATTTGTTCAGATGTTGTGCAACTGGTGTACCTTCGACTATCTTTAGATTAAACAACTTCTTCATTAGATGTACCTTGTTATTTGTTGACAGCGTTTCGTACATACTTGACAATGCCGCCATCGTGTCTACTGTAATATTTTTCTTGATTACGTTGTGCGCCACTGACCGGGACAACGTCAATCTAATAACCACCAGCACTTGTCTGTCAAGTAATGCCTAATTCTCATCCTTCATGCCCTCTAGTTTGGATCCTAAGAGCAGCAAATGTAGTTTCTTTTCGTATAGATTGTTTTCTATCTATATCCTCCAATAATCGAAGTTCGAACCGTCAAACTTCTCAATTCCTGTCGATCTTTCTTATTCTGCCATGTGTATTCGTTAATCTCATAATCCAGAGCTCTGATACTAATTGTTAGGGATTAGAACGGGATCACTAATTTCGCTCAAGATCAATCACGAACAAATAAATCACGGAATGATAATGAAGAAATAGAGAAAGAGAGGTAATCACACAATACACAAGGTTTATGTGGTTTGGCAAGTCTTGCCTATGTCAACAGAATTACACACTTCACTATTATGATTGAATGTTACAAGGGGAGAAGAGTTATTGAAAGAGGAATACAAAATATTAGAAGAAAAAAAAATAAAATAATAACCAGCGGCTGCGAACCTTAGCGGTCTTATAACTTGCAACCCTCGTATAGACTACTCGAGCGGTCTATCAGACGATCAAAACATGCTCTCAGAATTTCATATGCAGAGCACCACCGCTCAAGCGGTCAACCCAAAAAAGTGGTTTTTGCTTCACACCTCAACAAGAAGCTCAGAAAATAGACCAAAGAGTTTATAAAAAGGTTTAGTTTGAGGCCATAGATATTGAGATATAGAAAGTGAATTATTGTAATCCTTATTTGTTAATAGTAGATTGTTTTCTTTTCGTCTATGGGCGTAGGTAATCAGTCGAACTACGTATATTCTTACGTTTTTGTGGTTGTTCTTCTTCTTTATTTGTTTTTTGTAAATTGAAGTTTACGTAGATATCTGCTGTCTAAACAATTCTTTTGGGGATTCGTATGTGAAAATCCCAACATTTTGCCTTTCTGCCAACTTGATTTTTGTCTTTCAACTCACTTGATTTTTCTAATAAAATTTTAATTTTGAGTTAGTCTAATTAAATAGATAACGCGTTTTATGATATTAATCTCTCAAAAATTAGTTAATATGTGCATAAACTGTTAAGCCCGGACACTTAAAAATATTAAAAGAAAAAAGAAAAATCAGCCAGGCTTTAACTCAAAAAATATACAGTATATCATTAATTTAGAAATTTTCCTGTTTATTTAAAAATTCTTACAATTAAGTTTCTACAAAAAGAATTTAGAGAATGTGCACCAAAAATTTATTCTAATTGATATATATA
>JAOTRH010188957.1:0-11699 GCA_034768845.1 Heliamphora exappendiculata
GGCAGGGATTCTATTAGACAGAGAGATGTCCGCAGGGGGGTCTTTATTGTCAAATCTTTCTACTTGTGTCTTCAGCGCAGCAGGGGGCAACATTTTCATGGAAGAGCATTTGGAAGGCGAGAGCTCCCTTGAAGGTTGCATTTTTTACATGGGTTGCCCCCCAAGGAAAGATTCTAACCATCGATAATTTAATGAGGGATTTGGTGTTAACAAATTGGTGTTGCCTGTGTTTGTTGCGGTTAGTTCGGTTGATGAATAAGAGATCTTTTGAAGGGATTGAGTCTCCATTACACAAGTTGAAAACCATTCTCCTATTTAATTTGTATAATTAGTTGTGTGAGCATGAGGCGCCATCAGTTGATGAGATGATTTACTTCATAAAGTCATTATCTATTTGATTCTTTGTTGGGGTGCTTCTTGTTTCCCCATTTTTTTGTGGGAGCTCCTTTTGCCCTACTCCTATGTTGAACGAGGATTTCTCCTCCTTTCGGGTGGCATTCCCTTAATACCTATTAATAGAGTTTTTCTTATAAAAAAATTGAGAGTAAAATAGCTACCATGGGATTCCCTTAATACCTATTAATAGTCTTTTCTACAAGCGACCATGGATCTAGGTGCAAGATATCTTTTTGGATGTTTTCATAAAACAGTTTTCCAAATTCCAAGAGTAAAATAGTTGCAATGGGATGATTAGCAGAGACTCATTAAGAAATGTTGTGCTAAAGTGAGCAATTTCTTCCCAAATAGGCCCCCCAACTACCCACCAAGCCCTTATTCAGGGATGTCATAGCATGCTCTTTGAGCAGTTTGTTCAGTCCACAATGTTTGGCACAAATTTTGACATGTACTAGACTAACGTGTACATGGGGTATGGTTATCAGCATCTCCAGTGGAGATCCAAACCCATTAGTTTCAAATGCTTCAATCAAAGTCTACTAGGTTGCACAACTAAATAAGAACATGGAGGACAAAGAGCTTCACCTACATCTCAAGACATGCTAATGTACAGTCAGTTTAGACATTTATACCAAAGAAAAGATGCAATAGGTGGATTAGAGGAGAACCCATGGCAAGTTAACATCATTATAGCCATTCTCGTAAACAGTGTTTTATCATTAATACTGATCTCTACAGAGCCTCCTAAAAAAACTCTGGTGCTTCCCTTATTTCTTCCAAGTTCATCATGCTCTCTTTTGCTGTGTCACTAACGATTTAGAATCCCAACCACAAGCAAGTAAAATTGGAAAGTGTAAAAGCCATGGCTAATTTAGTCTACTGAAGAATTGTTCACTCACTAGATTATGAGAGCCCACACCAATTTTGACATGATTGGTGGTGCCTGGAGTAATATCCAACATGATCTTGCATCACACGCCAAATACACTAGAAGAAAAAAAAATTTTCTTTGAGTGTGTGTTTGTGTGGGTGGGATGGGTTGTAGTTGTGGAGAGGAAGTAGAAGAATGGAATGTATATGTGATCTCAGTCTATTCAGCACTAGCCATAGGCTTATATGAGGGTGCTTCAGCTTTTAGCTTATAACTAGTAAAAAGTTAAAAAATCCAAACAAGTGTGCTTATAGCTTTTTACTAGTAGTGTCTGATTTTAAATCAATAAATACAAATTTTATTCATTGAAGTTATAACAAATATTTGTAATTTCTGCTTAAAGTCATAATCACATCTTCTACATGTTCATCAATTCTACCAAATTATCTACGTTCTTACCTCACTCGCTCATATTTTTGCCAACTATAGCTGACACATACCAGCAGCTATCTTGTCTTCTCTTGCAACTATGACTGACTTGCAAGCTGCAAATTCAGCCTTCAGTGGACAACAAATCTGCTTTTTCTCTTTTGCCTCCTCCCAAATTTTCTATCCATGAATCTTTCATGAACTCTTCTTCTCCTCTACTTCATTGCTTGAATACTTGAAACAAATTGTTAAATTCAATAGGCTAAAATCCATTTTACCCCATGTGGTATACCTACTGTGCAGATAACTTCCCTGAATTTTAAAAATATGCAAATGACCTTCATGTGGTTTTGGCCTAAAGTGCACAATTAACTCATTTCACAGCACTTACAAAAATACTTTTATACACCCAGCTCTATAACATTGTCTTCCTTCTTCTCCGCACTATCATGGCCACTCCCATATTTATGCAGCACCACCACTATCAAATTACCAGTTTTTTTAAAGAAAATACCATTAACTATATATGTTGTATAGCATATAGATATAGATAGCGAATGAGAATATTATAAATATCAATGTTTCTATATATATATATATATATATATATATATATGCAACTATATGTATGTTTATTTTTATATATGTATATTAGATTGAACCATAGGTGTATATATATGTATGTAAATATTGGCTTCATTGTTCTGCAACTTGTATGATTATATTGACCGTTTGTTTCAGTACATGGTTGGAACTGAATGTCTCAGCTAATCAATGGAAGATAACGACGTGGTGGCCATGGCCACACTACCATTAAAAAAATTGAAGTGAAAATCAGCATTTGCCGCCTTGAAGACCTATGTATGTCAGCAGAGAAGGGGTTAGCAATTGAAGATTTTGCGCGATTGGCAGTTGAGATTAAGTGGAGGTTCAAAGGGCAATGGTCTAAGTTATATATGAGGTGAATTGTGCAGCAGAATTATACAATATAAAATGATTTGAGGGAAGTTGGCTTGCGTGTGTATATATATTTTTACATACAAATCAAATCTCACACACAAACATTCACACCCTACAACTGAAACTGCAAATGTTGCCGCAACTAAATTGTTTGCTGTGGAAGAACAAATTGTTTAATGTATGTTCAAATTGATGCTGGTAGTGAATGAATTTGCTGGCATTCATTATTGCTTCTCGTGTCCAAATTGTTGCTGCTGGTGGAACAAATTTTGTTAGTTGCGAAGCAAGTATTATTGACAGGATAGGGAGGGTGGCGATGGTGGTTGACTGGGAAGGGGGATGGCGCCAAGGCAGGGAAAGGGAGATGGCGTGGCTAATGGTGGCGGGGTTTGTGGTTAGTGTCTTGTTCTCAAGGTTAGGGTTCTTAATACTTTGACTGTGACTTTGACTTAAGGTTAGGGTTGGGAGGAAGGAGATGAATGTAAAGGTTATATTTGTCTTTTTGATTAACCTTTGACTTTGAATTAATACTTTTTTTTCATTGTAACCCTTGAAACAGGCACATGTAACATAAATTTTGTGAATTTGAATAGAATTCTAACGGCATTGAGTTGAAGTGTAAAATGATCAAAACCACATAAAGTTGATTGGCATATTATTAAAAGTCAAGGAGATTATCGGCACAATGGCTATACCATCGGGGGTGAAATGAATTTTGCCCAATTCCTTATCAGGCCATTACATATATATTTGAGTTTTGGTGCCTCACTACGCTTTCGAACTTCAAATTATTCAATGCATGTTACATTCTTTCTTATCAAGCGATGTTTGAATCTTGATTCCACACAATGGTTTAACTTTGTCTGTGTGTAAAAACACCCATTTTTTGTGAGATTGTCTTATCCCATGTGTTTTCGTTGTTTAAAGGCAATCGTGTATATTTTATGAGCAACAGACCAACAGTTTCCTAATAGAGCAGAGCTATGATGATTTCCATGTGTGCGCATGTGATGTTTTCAATGAATATAACAAGTGTGTACCCTAGTGTTTGAACGATGTCAACTTCTAGAACAAATACAAAAAGAATATGATAAGTTTGGATGTGTGAATGAGAAGTATCAAGGATCTTCAACCAAGTGTTGGTACCCAACAAGTGTTAACACAGACAATGCACCTTTTTAGAAGTGTGCATAATTCTTAGCATATGAGGATATTCTTCAATGTGTATATGAACTCAGTACAAGATCTCCTCAAGGCCTAAGAAAAGGAATATTAAGGCATGGATAACGCACGTTACTTAATAAATGGACAGATATCAACAAACAAAAAATCAAATCCAATTCTTCAATACCCACCAAAGACCATAGAAACTTTGTTCTGCATCCTTAACCATGTAACCCCAAATTTTCTCCCAACCAAAAAAGGAGAGAGACACACACACAAAGAGAGAGAGAGAGAGAGAGAGAGAGAGAGAGAGAGAGAGAAAACACTAACACAAACATAAGAAGACCGAAGGAACCAAGGAACTAGACATATGTGCTTTCTGCCTTACAAAGCAGAAAAGTAATCTGCATGTGCATGTATTTTTCTGTTTTACTACACTTGTCAATAGCTGACCATGTTGTTTTACTAACGGAAATCTTTAAAAATGAAATATGGATGCCAATGGGTTGTCGACACAAAGGATGACCGACTAGCTTGAGATTAATCCCAAGTGCCATAGTAAGGGTGAAATCTTAGATGATCACCATAGTTGGAAAAATCCTTTGTAGTATTTAGTCATAAATTCCCGAGGGACTCCCCAGAGGCTCAGGCCACATTCATCGATAAAGAAATTCATGTTCGAGTCTATTTAACTTACCTATCAAAAAATCTTAATTCTTAAATCACATCCACAAGTTGTAGTTTCCAAACAAAAACGAATACGATTTAGCAAAGTTCACAGCTATACTACATCATGTAAGGCCTCCAATCATTCAATGTAAGAGGAATTCTAATAAATAAAAATAATAATATTGGAATGCAGAAACAGTTGAATGATTCTAGATGAAGGTATAAGACATAAAATGAGGTAAAACACTAGCATCCTTAGGAATAAAAACCAATTTAGGGCAATAGCATATTGAGAAAGTCTGTGTTACTTACAAATTCATGCCAACTTATTAGGAAGAGAAGTTAACTTTCCACTAGTTTTTTTGCTAAAAACATGTCGGCACCATTCATGTTCACGGATGTGGGGTAATGGCTTGATCTCTCTATGCACAAAAGGGCAAAAACTTCCAACAATAAAATGATAAAGATAGATGGCATGAATTTTTGCACAACTAAAAGGTCACAGGCAAATGTACAACAAATAGTAAAGGGCTAATTACTTCTGCACCCAACAGAGCAGCATCGCTATAAGCAGCAGGAAGGTAAGAAAGCATAAGCTATTAAGCTACAAGTCAAATTTGAGATTTTAGAAGGCCCTTAGGAAGTGTTTGGTTCAATGGAATGATTTTGTACAAAAATGGAATAGCCATTCCATGGTATTTGTGATGGAATTTTCATTCCCTAGCAAGAATAGCGATTATTTTTAGATACGATATTTCATCCTTTTTAGGCTAACCAGACACTAGAATAGATCCTTTTGACGGAATCATCATTTCATACCACTCCACTGTATTCCAATAAACCAAACATAACCTTACGGTATCTAGAAAGGATTTGGGTGAGGATAAACAATTACTTAATCAAATATACTTTAACCCATATAAACTCATCGCACGATAGCTGGAAGATATTAAAAGATCAATCTTCATGTTAAATGGTGTTTTACGATTAAAATTCTGAGACCAATTTGGTGTTTTAAGAGTAAAATTCTGACATCAATTTCGACGATAGTAGAAACCTATCAATACTAACAAGGAATACAAATGAATACCTGCTGTTTATCACATCAATCTCATGAAGATTAACGCAATGGACGACCTCTTTCCTCTTCTGCAACTCCCCGTCGGGGCACTGCACGAACTTTGTCTGCGGTCCCATTGCATCGTAGTCCCTTGATCTCGAAAACGACCTCCCAAGCTTAGTAATCTTTCCAGAAGACTTATCTATCGCGATGATATCCCCGCTCTGTACTTTCTCTTTGCCCAAGGCCTCAATCATCTTGGCCCCCAAATCGTACACCGTCTCCATCTCCGTCGTTTTCAGCGTCAGCTTTCCGGTCTTCGACGCGGCTCCTGCCGCGGCCGGGCGGTCGATTTGGATTTCCACGACTTCGCCCTCTATCACCTCGGTCTCTTCTTTGATCCTGACGCCGATTGCTTTTCGGAAGGCTTGCATTAGCGCTTCGGTTTTGGACATCTCGAGAGAGAAGAGCTCGCTGCCGGCGAGCATCGCGAATGGGGTTTCCAGGCCCAGTGACTTCGCCATGCCCATGGCAATGGCAGTTTTCCCGGTGCCGGGCTGGCCCGCGAGGAGGACGGCGCGGCCGGCAATCTTACCTTCTTTGACCATCTGAACGATGACGCCGGCGGCCTTGCGGGCCGACGTCTGCCCAACCATGCCCTCCGAGACGGAGCGGGGCTCAAGGGTTGAGTCGAGCCCGAGGCCCCTGATGTGGGAATGTGCCCCTATGCGTTCTATACGGGTTAGGTCTCGGGTTTCTGAGAGTTTCAGCTCCGCCATGGCTACAGGAAGAGAAGATCGTGGCCAGCCGCAGAGAGAGAGAGAGAGAGAGAGAGAGAGAGAGAGAGTTGGAGTGAGAAATTGGAGCGAAATGAAGGTGAGAATGAAGGTGAGGAAGAAAAGGTCGGGTTTTAGGGTTTTGTTTCGTGCCCCCAGCGTAAATAGTTCAGTATAAATGCAGTTATTTATCTCTTTTCATGTTTTTGGGGAATTTGCTAATGGACCGACAGTTGGATTAATTTTTTAACATAGATTTATCTCTTTTATATATTATAAGCAAAATATTTTAGTCTCTCTGTGTGTTCAAAATTCTCAAAATTTTTCAATTTTTTTAAAACACTTCATATATGATCTTCTAATTTTTTCAAAAATTAGTTCTAAAAATTAATGCTAATTATTCAAATAACATAGTTATGGGTTCCTAGTTAAGGCCTCGTTTGGTAACATGATTTTAAGCAATTGGTTAAACTCGTTTTAAGTCAAATACGCAAAATATTTGTTAGGTGAACTGTATGAATGATCAAAAAAATTCTACTTTAAGTCAAAATATAAAAAGTTTGGTTTAAAATTGTTATAATTTTATATAAAATATGGATCGTGTTTGATAAATTTTGATGATTAAAATTTTAAAATATTATTTTTATAAAAAAATATGTGTATATAATAAAAATTATAATATTTTTAAGAAATATATTAAAAAATTATGCAAAAAAGCAAAAAGACTAAAAGACTGAAAGTATTTAGATTGCCAATGAGACTTTTTAAATTTTTAAGTTTTAAACAAAAAAAAAAAGAAAAAATTTCAACTTGAAATCAGTTGTCAAACATGGTCTAAATATAAAGATTGAAATTTGAATTCAATACATAAGTTTGAGTCGATCTTATTAAAAAATAAAATATGTTTCTAAAAAAATTTTCATTTGAGTTAAATCAATTTGAATTGTTTTAAAAAGAGTCATTTTAAATATCAAAAGAAAAAAATTGAGCTACCAAAAATTTTCCAAAAAATATTATAAATTTTTGTACTATTGTTTTTTATTATTATAAAACTTATCAAGATATTTCATTTGAGATTGAATTAATTCTTTTATTTTTTGTTTTTTTTTCTTTTTTCTGATCCTAAGAGACATGATTATAAAATTTTATAAATCAAAAAAATAACATAGAAGATTAATTAAATATAGAAAATTCAGATATGTTCACCAGTTATAATTTTTTTGTACAAACCTTAAAAAAATAGAAAACAAAAAGTTAGAAAAAATTTTATCTAACAAAGACTTTATACATACAATAAATAATTTTTATAAAATATTAATCATAACAGCTAATCATTCAGCTACTTAAAAATAGCTACAAATTAAAAGAATAAAATAAACATATATTATATATAAATAATATTATAAATAGAATAAAATTATACATTTGCAATAAATCAATTTCTTCAAGCCATGAGATGAGCCAACAAACTGCCAACGGCTTATGGAAGTTCCGAAAGGAATTTCTCGTCGCTTCAAGTATAAAATAATTCAGACCGTTGAATGTTTTCCATAATTTTAGAGGCCATTGCCTTTTCAGGACTAAGAGACACTAAGTACTTGCTCAAACCTTAGCTTGCTTAAGTTGCAGCAGGTTAACTTTCTCTTAAAAAATTCAGCAACTTAACTTCAAGTTGCAGCAGGTTTTTGAAGCATTTATACCTTAAGTTAGGTTCTGATATTTTATCACAATTTAGATAAAAATATTCTCTACAATTTTTATGAAGAATACTAAAACCCAATTCTATGGCAACTAGGTGATTTGGCCATCGCAAGTGAAAATAGTTCAGCAATACTTAGAAATTTTATTGAAAATGGATCTCCGTTGGTTTCAATTTTAGGGCATCAAAACAGGTTCTATCCACCTCAATTTTGGATATGTTTTAGTTCAAGGTGTCCTCTACAAATCTCATAAAGAGTGCTCATGATAGTCCTTAAGAAAATATTAAAGAAATAGCTTGATTAAGAAAATATGTTCATAAAGCGTCACAACACTCAACAGAGGCTAGTTTTTAACAAAGAGTACATAAAGTTTAAAAGTCATTTGGGGAACCATATAAAGGCTTTTGAACCTAATTTTTAGACAGCACCTAGATTGAAATGTCCTTAACATTTTTCAAGAAGACCACGTTTGAAGAAGATCATTAAAAACAAAGGTTTTGAACCGCATAAAAATACGTGACAAAAAGTTCTTTTAATCACTAAACATGAACAGAGAGTTTCAGAGGTGATTTGACCATTCAAAACTCCATAAAAGAGGCTAATTGTTGGTAGGTAGGTAGATAAACATATTAATTACAACTTACATGAAGACACCTAAGCTCAGTTCACATTTAAAAATAGGATTTTTAGCTCTATAATACAGACTGATCTAAAAATGACATGTTTTGATAGAAAAGCCATATCTCGAGTTTTACCCATTCAAATCAGTTCAAATAAATTTTAAATGACATATAACACCAATATCTAGCTCTGGCCATAAACACTCTCAGAACATTTTTCTAGAATTATTTATGAGTTTTCAAAAATTAGGACAGAGAACTAAAAATCTCAAATCTGAGGCCTAGTTATGTTCTAACCTCCTAGTTTGTTGCATCTTTATGTTCTAGCCCATTTTCTTTGTATGCATGGTTTGTATACTTAAATGTCAAAATTTTAAAATTTAGAGATGTCATGAGTCTCATAGAAAAACTCATGAAAACTCAAAAACACTTCACTCATACCAAACAGTCCAAAAATCTCACTATGACGCCTTTATTCTTGTGTTTTGGATTATGATCCTAGATATGAGATTGAGAATGGTGGGAGAGATGTTTGAGATATGTAAGATCAGAGATATAAAAGTCTTTCTTACCCTGTTTTGGATTACTTCTAGGTGATGAAGATCATGGACTTAGCTTTAGCTCCATTGATCCGATCCAACTCCAAATTTCCTTGGTTCTTCTTCCTTCTTCCTTTCTTTCTTTCTTCTTCTTCTTCTTCTTCTTCTTCTTCTTCTTTTCCTCTCTCTCTCTCTCTCTCTCTCTCTCTCCCCTATCCTCTCTCATGGCCAAACCAAACAAAAAGAAAATGAGGGGGTGTTGGTCTCTTTTTATAGGCAAAAGTCGAGTATGAAGCTTCCTTGAGAAGCTTCATTAACCATGGGTTTAAAAACCTAACCTTGGTTCACATAACTTAACTTAGGTTTAGGAAACTTGGCCACCAAGTTAGGCACCACTCCCTAGGTGGCCGACCACTTTGAATTTACTCTTTTTTTATAAATTATAATTTTCTTCTATTTTATTGCAAGAGAATTTTGAGAATTTTTTCATAGGTTCGTTTCCTAATTTTTGGGGCCTAACTCCTAATTTTGGGTTGATTTGGATTTAAAAACTTTGAATTTTTAATCTCAACATTAGGATTAGAATATATGTATATGTGGGTCTTGCTTCATCTCGGGTCTCAAGCTTAAGAAGGTTAAATGGTCGAGTTGGCTTTATTCGTCGAAATTAGGTTCGAGATTTCGTTTTATTTGAGATATTCTTTTTTTTTATTCGTATATTAAGTATGGGTTATTACAGAAAAAGTACTATTGGAACATGTCAATTCCTAGAACACTCATTCATATCATAGTTTAATAAGAAATATAACTCAATAGCCTTATCTACAGCTGAGACTGAGTACGTTACAGCTGGTAATTTTTGTACACAAATTTTTTGGATGAAACAATAATTAGAAGACTATGGTGTATGCTTAGATTACATCCCCATTAAGTGTGCCAACACTAGTGCCATAAATATATTCAAGAACCCTATTCAACACTCTAGAACAAAGCATATAGAAATTAAACATCACTTTATTAGAGATCATGTTCAAAAAGGAAACATAGAACTTGAATTTGTAAGCACAGACCACCAACTTGCTGATATATTTATCAAACCTTTAAATTAAGAAAGATTTTATTATATAAGAAGAGAACTTGGTATGTTATGTGCTCCAAATTAATGTTTATATGCCATACTAACCATGACTGTTTAATGTTTTTCATACTTTGAATTGTAATGTGAAAGGTGTTGATACAATATTAAAAAGTGTCAACACATATGTTAAAAGTGTTGACACAAATGCTATATAGTATCGACACTTTTTTAGAAAAGTGTCGACTTCTAGCTATGTAGTGTCAACACAATACGTTATCTTGCTCTCTGTTAAAAAAGTGTTGACTCACTTGTGAAAAGTATTGACACATCAAGCCTAAAGTGTCAACCCCACGCTGAAGTAGTGTCGACATAAAATTCAATTTTGAACACCCCTAGTGTCGACACCTGCGTGAAAAGTGTCGACACATTTCTTAATGTATATATAGGCGATTTTTTTCGCTTTTCATATTCGCGTATAAAATCATTCAATTCTAAAAAATAGTCTCTTTGTCTCCCTCTCCCTCTCATCGTCCCTCTTCTACGACTCAAACCCTAGAATTGACCCTTCTCTATGCCACCTCGAACAATGGGGAAAGAAAGCAAACGAACCGACGCAAGGGAGTCATCAAACCCTCATTCTAGCAAACGCAAGATGATGGCGACAATGCCACCGACAGAAATGGGTATCGACACATCATTGAAGTTCCAATTGACTCATATCAAGAATCTATACCTTCTCTCATTTGCAAACCAAAAGGTAATCCCTAGTGGCTCTATAGATTTTGATTTTTTTGACTCTATTGAGATAAAGTTCTCAGAGTGGTTTAACACTCTGGAATGGATGAATCTCCTTAAGATTCGAGACCACCACTACTCCACTCTTGTCAAACTTTTTTACTCGCACATGAAAGTCACTGACCCACTCACTGATTAAACCATCACCACCTGGGTGATTAATTTCGAAATCCATTTTAATTCTGAAACCCTAAATTCAATTCTTGGTCTTCCCAATGGTAAACTCTTTGTTCCGTGCCAAGGAAAAAGGGGACTATTGAGAACTTTTCTTTTCATGATGCTATTAAGAAAATTTTTGATGTTGAGATTATTGGCCTTACCAAACACTTAGAGGCCAACCTTTTAAAACCCGAAATGCGTCTGTTGCATCATTTTGTGAATCACATCTTTTTGCCCCAATTTGGAAAGTTTGAAGATGTGACTTTCATTTACATTTTTATCATGTGGTGCATTATTAAAAGTTTCAAACTTGATCTCGAATATTTATTCATTTTAGACTTTGTTAGGAAACAGGCAACCCAAGAGGGGGGGGAGAATTGGGTTCTTTGCTAGCTACGGATATTTAAAAAAAACTTTTCAGAAAGACTCTTAATATCTCACAGAACTAGATATGCAATTAAAACTTAATGCAAGAATTAAAAG
>JAOTRH010188968.1:0-11699 GCA_034768845.1 Heliamphora exappendiculata
GTTATTTCATTCTCTGTAATTTCAGATTATTGTAAATTGTTGAAAGTTTAATAAAGATATATTTTCTGGATCCCCGAACATGTATTTTATTTTGGCGTTAGATATTCTCCTAACAATTTTAAAATATTAAAAGTGTGAGTTGATTTATACCAATTTGATCGGTTGCCTTTATATAATATTATAAATTTATTAATTTAACCTTAGCAGGAGAGCACTTTAGTTTGTTTTTTAGAGTTAGTTTGGCATTATAAAATTTCTCTATTTTTTTTCTCTAGATCTCTTCATTTTGGAGAGTTAAAAAATGCTTATTAAGAAAAAATTATTTTTCTGCATTTTTTTAAAATTTCTCTCCTATTTAGTAATTCAAATAAGGGATTAGAGAGGAAAGATATAAATTTCTTTTTTTTTTCTTTCTAAATCGCCCAAATTAAACGGATTGTTAATATTTTGCCCACTTTGGGATAAATTTCATCAAAAAAGTTTCATGCGGTTTGGAATAATTTCTTATTTTTTTAATTTATTTTGCTTATTTTTTAGTAAATTATTTTATTTTGCAATCAAATTATTATGCTTCCTTTACTGGCTGGAAAAATATTTTATGCTTAATTAACCGACCTTCCCTATTAATGGTTGTCACAGAAAAGTAACCACTATTACTAAGTGTCAATTTGTGATAGTTTTTGAATTTGACTTTTAAAAAATTTAACTTTTTTTTAAAAAATAAAAATTAAAAAAAGTGAGAGTACTTAAAATAATTTGAAAAATTACATGTTAGAAGAAAAAAAAGAGAACGTAAAAAATTTAACTTTTTTAAAGTTGTTTTGAAGATCGTGTAAATTTCTTAATCCAAACAAATCAGATTAAAAATTGAACTTTTAAAAAAAAAAACTAATTTTATTATTAATCCCAAGCAAGGCCTAAAACTCCATTTACTACGACAATGTACCCATCTCTTGAGTAATTATTCGGTACTTTTGGAGTTTAATATGGCAAATCCATTTATGCTTTCATCAAATATGATGATGATAAATTTTACAGTAAGAATATGATGATTCACATTTATTAGGTAGTTATGAGATAAAATATGACTCATATTATGTAAGTTGCGTTATTTATTTACTTAAAATACCACGTGTTGTAGCCTACGATACTCCAAGAGTATCTAATAATTTTCCCTCACTCTCTCACTCCTCTCTCTTCAAATAGCACGACAACATGTCTAATTAGTTGTATGTCGGTTCATTTATGCGCCTCTTTTCGACTTTTTTTGCCCTTACGTTGTTTACCTCGGGGTATATGTTTCACATTGATTTCTTGATCTTGCTGTACAATAATATATTGTTGTTCGAAATCCTTCTTTACATCAATGATTAGATGAATTTTTTGTAAAACAAACTTAATGTTTCCTACAAAATTACTTGTATGGCCACCGACCATAGACTTATTATAATTGAGAAATATCAGGTTTCAATGCGTTTCTTGGTCCTTTGGGCATATGTTTGATCTCATTTTCACTGCTGACAGATTAATTTATGCTATTTTAAGAGTGAATACGATTGTTGCCTACTTTGACGAGTATTATCCATTATTAATAGGTGAAAAAAGGATATATTTTTTCTTCAATTTTATGAAGTATTGAGGGTAGCTACGTAATCTCATGTGATTCTAAAGCTCCCGTAAAATAATGTTAGATGGTTATATGGAAGTATATAAGTGTGTGGGATTTGGCGGTTACAAAACTTATATAATTTAGTTGTTACATTATATCATGTTTTGCTACTATATCAATTTGTTTTATATGACTATTACAATGATGAATTATCTATAAACACTTGGTAATAACTCACCTCTATGTATCAAGGTGCATGCGCATTGCAAAGGATGTATAATCATTTTTACTCTTTTTATTTTCTAGATTTGTTGCAAAAAAATGTGGAATTGATTGGCATTTATTTTCCTGCACTTAAGACTCTTCTTGATGGTTGAATCTCAATAGGTAACACCGCATAATTTAGAGTATGCTTTTTTTGAATGATGATATTACTTTCCTCTTGCTATTTGTTTTTAGGATCATGTTTCGCCACGGAATTTGCTTGAAAGTTGAATCCCTAGAGATGCAGCCGTTGGGTTTTTGTCAGTATCCATTTTCTGGAACAATCGAATATTCTAATGTTTACTTTGTTATAAAAAAAAAACGATAAAAATGAAAAAACAAGAAAAGAAAAGAAAAAATTCACAAAAATTTGGGAGGGCACCATGATCATCTTAGTTTCATAATATAATATCTTTGTTTATATAAGCAATCGATTTTATATTACCACATAAACCACTCAGAAAATGATTGTGGTTGTTTACTGAATGGTGATTCATAAAATAGAACAAGTAGGTGAATCATGATACTTTTGGGTGAGGAATTGGCACTGGGCAACTTTTACCAGGATTTGGTGTGGGATCCAAAGTACTATAATCTTCTATTACGGTCTTATCAGGCCTCGGTTCTGATCTTCTTCTCGTTCTTTCTGCTGCTTAGTAAGCCCTAAGAAGAGATTACCATCTTCTGCAATTTTAGGTCGAACCCGATTATGACTTGGCTGCTAGTTTATGAGGTAGAGGTGAAAAGCGGTGGATGACAATAACAGTGAGAAGAAGGGTTGTGGTGAGAAGGATATTGTGGCGATTGAAGCAAAAAATATCACTATAAAGATCAATATCATGCATGGTGTGCGGACAAAGTACTTTGCAGGTATAGATGACATGTCTAAAAATGCTACATGTCTTGATATGAAACCTTGTACCCCATATTGCTCGAGCTTTTTGTGAGCTTTTTGAAATGGGTAAATACTACTCTCAGATTGTTGATTAATTTATACTAATTTGTGACTATTGATGTTAAATAATCTTGGTGCAAAATATGTGAAATTCTAAAATATAATAATTGATTACTTTTTGTCCAAATGTGATATAATGCCCCGTTTGGATAAATGATTTATTAACTTATTCAGCTTATAAGCCAGCCAAATAAACAAGTCCGTTTGATGTGCCAAATAAGCAAGATTTAAACTAATAAAAAAAATAAGCCAATAAGTTAAATAAACAACCTTTAAACAAGATTTAAGTCAAACATTATTACTTATTTAAGCAAATAAGCAAAAATAAACCAAATAAGCAAATAAGTTACTTAAAAATCAAGGTAGCCAAACGAACTTGCTTATTTCTATTTTTGCTTATTTCACAATAAGTAAATAAGCCATTTATCCAAATAGAGCCAATAATTATATAAAATATAATTATTTTATAAGTATAGTGACCAGAGTATTCATATAAAATGTTGTGTACAGTTTAAAAATGAGAATTAAGCAGCCAAATGAAGCTTAATAAAAAATTAAAAAATAATATCAACTTCGTGTTATTTTTTTAATATGGTGACTATCATACAAATTAGTTTAGTAGTATACAAATATTTATATTTAAACTATGCGTTATGTAAATTAATTTAGGATCTTTATTTAAAATAGTTTTATTTAGATGGACTGATTTGCATTAATGCATAATTTTTAATCATTTTTAGCATTTTGACATAAACAAAAGGAAAGTAAGTTATTCCAATAAGCATTGAAAAAAGAATAATATGTAAAATTTAAGTCAATTAGTCCTGACGTGTTTTAAACTAGAGATAATTCATGCTTAAAAACATTTTTACTATTTTTTTTTATTTAAAATCGCTCATGCATTTTAATACTTAATTTTAAATTTTAATTTTCAAAAAATAATATATATATAAAATAATAGAAGGAATTCCAACCTCAATTATCGTGTATTGAAATTAATTTGTATGTTTTAAAAATTTATTAAAATTTATAAGTTTTTAAAAATTGAAGTCACGTGCCATTGAAAAGGATATGAATTAATTTGAAAGATCTGTGTCCATTCCAAATGGTCAACATCTTTCTAAGAAAATGTTTTAATTCTAAAAACAATGTCTCAACATGAAATAAAATATAAATAATTTATAAGAATTACAAGATGGCACGTGTTATTATTAAAATTTAAAAATTTTAAAAATTCAATAACATAAATTAAATTATTGAACTCATATTGTTAGACCATATCAATTAGAATCAGTATCTGATCTCATATCAATCAGAATCAGTATCTAATCCTTGTCTATATCTTTAATTGATTATGTATATCTCTATCATTGATTATGTGATCATATATTAATTTTAATTAATTATGTATATCTCTATCATTGATTATGGGTTTTATCATTTATATAGGATTCAAAAGATACACATTGGAAGAGATATATATTGGAATGGGATAAACATAATCGGTGACAAATATATAAATAATCAAATAAAATTAGTATCTAATCACATAATTAATGACATAGATAAACATAATCAATTAAGGATATACACAGGCAAGGGATTAGATTATAATTCTAATTAATATGGTCTAACGCATATACATTATGACATTTTATGTGATATCATAGTATTTCACATCGGAAAGAGAATTTTTGGATTATAAAAGAAAAATCTTGAACTATTACATTCAACGAAGCCTTTTTCAAGTGATAAAGACCATAGCAGAACTCCGCAGTTAAGCGTGCTTGGGCGGGAGCAATACAAGGATGAGTGACCCCGTGGGAAGAACAAAATCGTGAGAATTTTTGTCCAAAAGGAATAATATCGTTCCCATGTGAAGGGTCGGAGTGTTACAAATAGTATCAAAACCGACTCTCCTTATCTCCGAGTGTAGATCCCTGATGTTTCGCGTGACACGTGCGTGGGCTATAGAGTGGGCGGGTCGATAAGGGCTGATAGGCTACTGGAGTTGGCAGGCTACTGCACGGGAACGTGCAGTCCTAAAGGGGGTGGATTGCGATATCCTAATATCCCACATCGGAAAGAGAGATGAAGTTTCTGAGTCATAAAAGAAAAGCCTTGAACTCTTACATTCAACGAAATATTTTCCCAAGTGATAGAGACCTTAGCAAAATTTCGCAGTTAAGCGTGCTTGGGCGAGAGCAATACAAGGATATGTAACTCTTTAAAAGAACAAAATCGTGAGAACTTTTGCCTAAAACGAACAATATTATTACCATGTAAAAGATCAGGGTGTTACATTTTACTATAATATATTAAGTAAACAAATAAATATATATATAGTTGAACTGCGTCATCATTAACTAGTTATATTTCCATCTAACAAAAAATATGATGCACACAATATATTTCACTATACACACGGGACACTTAGTGTTGAATTTAATACAAGATTTATCATATGTTTGGGATAGTTTTTTTTGTCTTTTGTTGTATTTTTTTGGGGGTAGTTTTCTAAACATATTTTTTAGTTTTTTGGTAGATTTTTTACTTTTCTAATTTGTTAGGAAAAAACGAATCTAAATGCTTTCACTAAAAATGAAAAAAAATATTAAAAGATTAGAATCTTTTTTTTTTAATTTCTCGTGATGAAAAGAATTTTTAAAAGTATCATTATTTGAACTAATATAAAAAATTACTAAAAATAAAAAACAAAAACATATAAAAAAATTATACTAGATGGAACATGGCATTAATTAGATAGCATAGCGCTAAATACTATACTGAATAGTGCACTGATTTTTTTTATTGGTACATATATACCGGTACGTGTGAAATGTTCAGTACTGTTATAAATTTATCAGTATAAAATATTATACATGTTTTTTTAGAAGATATTATTCAACAATAAATAATTTAATATAGTATAAATATTTACCTAGCATAAGATTTTAACTAATTAGTCTAAATTAATTTAAATTTTATTATTAAAATAACAGAAAATATGATCACTTTTATTTATATATACACTTTAACTAATATTGTCACTCATAAAGAAATATAAATATTTAAAATAAAAATATACAATCACATAAAAAAAAAAGTAAACAAGAAAAACTATAATAGATAGAAAAGTATATTAGCATATCGCATTAATTAAGAATAAAATTATTCAAAGTACTGTTAATTTTAAAAAAATAGAATCTTATGAAAAAATAAAAAGTACACAAAACTTATTCCTAAACAAATACTCAAAATAAGACCTCTTATCAAATCTCTTTTTTTCTTTTCCATTTTATATTTTTTTACTCTTATTTTTGTGTAAGAACATAAAGACATTTGAGACTTTTTTCAACGAAAATTGTGGAAAGATTTTGTGTAGGTCATGTGGGGAAGTTGACCTTTCGATAAATGAGAAAAGTTGAGTTTAAAAAGAAATTATAAAAAGGCATTAAGTTTTTTTATATTAATTATTATTAAAACAAGAAAAAGTAATGAAAAGATCCACAAATTAATTAAAATTTATTATTGAAACAGCATGTTAAATTGTATTTTACACTGACAAGACTTTTATTGATAATGTAAAATTCTGGATGTAAAATAGAATCTAATATCTTACTTTAATTATAAACTTAAATTGATTTGCAATATTGAGTAGAAATCATAACGTAATGTCACATGCAACAATAAATATTTTTATTAAAAAAAAAAAAAACGAATAACTTCACTAAAAATTGAAAAGAGTGAAGTTCGTACAGACATAATGGTTTCTTAGATCCAACGTTAGCGTTATCATTATTGTCTAACATAAACGTTGTGCACAGTTCTTGTCATAAAAATGAAGACTCCCGAAACTTTATTTTATCTTAAAAAAAGGTTTAGAACCAACCCGTATAAAAATAGTATTTTATTTAAGAAAACAAAATTTGGTGACCAACACAGGCAAGTCCACCTGAGCTGACTGGCCACCGCTCAAGTGGCCAACTGACAAAGAGCAACCCCTGTTTTTTTCTTAATACTCTGCTCGAGTTGACTCCCACTGCTTGAGCAGCCAGCCACCCGAGGCCAAACTAGCAAAAATCTTATTTTGAAATTTCAACCTCCAATTTAACATTGATCTTATGAACATGCATTATGTGATATCAAACTTAGCTAAGAGCAACTTTACATTAAGATAACAAGCTCCTAACTCTATTCAAACATCTTAAGGCAATCATACATGATTAATTCCAATCAAAAAATATACAATTCATGGCATTATCGCCTTACAACCACCAAAAATCAATAATTCTTGAACAATACTTAATTACATGATTTTCTTTCTTCTAACTTGAAAGCACCATTGACGGTGCAATTCACAAAACAAATTACTTGTTCATATTACTAAAAATGCTTTACATAAGATCTTTGTATTTTTCACAAAACAATTACAAAACCACATGAATTCTTTTAAGTTTTCTCTTTTTTCTTAGAACCTGAAAAACATTCATTCAAATAACATGAACCAAAACTCGTAAGATAAAGACTAAAGATGATCTTATGCATGATATGCGAGGTGTATGTGTGTGAATGCCAAGAAACTATAAATGACCATGTTTTCATTCTCAAATAATCATTCACACGAATATAATTACAACTAATCCAATATCCATTTATTCAAATCTTAACAAATGAGTTAAATACTTCATATTCATTCCCTAACACAAGGTATCCATGTGAACCACATATCCCATTTATTCCACTTCCATATAGTTTATTCACTTTATAACTGGTTTCAATTTCTCTTTCAATTCATTAGTTAACCTTAAACCGACGCTGAGTACAATTTATAAAAACTCTGTACTATTACTTCAACCGGCTACGCGAAACGCAATGGATAATAGTTCGCTCTAAAACTCACCATGAAAACCATCATTTTTCGTTTTCTTTGAGAACACCGATGAAAAGGCAACCCGTGCTCACATTTATGGGGGCTAACCCAATGGGAAGGGCACCTAACTTGCCAAAGTTTTCGGTCTTCTACGCTAGTCCGGCCCAACTTATCCAACATTTCCAACAATTGGTTCCAAATTAAATTCATTAATTTATTATCATTAATCCAAATACGAGTCCAACCATAATCTTGGTTCCTCTCGTCAAACCCAACACATAGATATGCTATATAGCTCACTAATTGAATTAGATATACTCCAATTATACAACAAATCCAAGACTTGAATCTAACATCTTAAATCTCAAGTAATCAACCCTTAAATTAACTCAAATTCTTTAGTTTATCAATCCATATGATATGTACCACATTAAAGTGTTTAAACTCATCAATTTAGTCAAGTTTCATGATATCAATGCTAACATAAATTAGGGCTTACATACACAAATTTCTGAATCTTGGAACTTAGTTATCAATTGAATCTTTAATCCATAAATTGTTAAGTTACAAGGCTCAAACAACCCATTAGGTGTTCCAATTTCATAATATCATTCAATTACCACGAAATCAAATCAAACCAAACAAATTATAAATTAACTAGGGTTTTGATAAATCTCTCAAAGTTTTAGGGTTTCATGGGGTTTTCAAATAAAATCATCACATATCTCATCAAAACACCATAGTTAGTCAAAATCCTACCTATTAGAAGCTAGAACCTCAAGATTCGCCAAACCCTAGATTTTCGAATCTCCACAAAATCGGCTTCTAGATGGTTGGTTGCGAAGCCCTCGTCGAGTATAGCTAGAATCCCGGTTGGCATCGTCCGATTTCGAGTGGAAGGGGATTGATTTCTAGAGAGAAGGTGGAGCAAGGGTTTGCAGCTCATCCATGGAGGAGTAGAAAAAAAAAGAGAGAGAGAGAGAAAGGAGAAGATGGCGTAAGGTGGGGAGGGGAATTCCACCATTGGGTTTTTATTTTATTTTATTTTGTGCCAAATGTGTTGTGAGTCCCACCATTTAATATATATATATATATATATATATATATATATATATTCTTAAACCCACCTCATTTAATTGGCATCATTTAATTCTTCAATTAACTTTAATTTAAATTCCAAATTTTCTTGACATCAAAATATTTATCACATTACAGAATTTATCTCAATTTAATATTTTGGGATCTCCATGAATTTTTCTCAATTGAGAATTTATCTCAATTTCTGCATGAATTTATCATTACAAATTATCTCCATAAATTTAATTAGATTAATAAAATTAATTAAAACATATCAAGTCTTACATGGCTAATGTAACATGTGGAGCTCCAAAATCTTAGTTTTGTATTATAGTCCAAGACTTCATAATGAATTTCTTAAAAACATTTGAAATAGAAATTTAAGTTAAAATCCCGAAAGTCAACAAAATTAATATTTTGAAACCTCATTTTCTTCCCACATTGCTGGTCAAACAAAAGTTTTCTATGGAGTACTCTTATGCAACTTGTTAAGAGAAAATACACTTGCAGGGGGTTGCATGTTGGGGAACATATGAATTTTTCTTTGGTTAGGTTGGTTATGTTGGAATTTTGTGAATTTATTGACAATTGAATTTTAGAATTTAATAGCAGAATTTAATTGATAATTGAATCTTGAAAATCAATATTATTTATGGTTATTGATTCTCCTATAATCCCCTCCATGATGGAATGTCTATGTATGATGTCATTCTATTCAGTTTTCAGTAATAAAGAAAAAGAGACAGAAAAAGAGAGAAAACCATAAAGAACAGCAGCAGAAAGTACAGAAAAAAGAACACAACAGAGGTGAGAAATGAGAGATACAATTCTGAGATTATATTGCAAGCTGTAAGAGAGAGAGAGAAAGACAGACGGAGTACGTTCGTAGCCGATCCTTGGTGGTGTTCCAACGATTGTGTAGCCGTTTTATCCTAGGAGAATGACAACGGTGGAAAACCTACAACACCCTCGGTAGGCGGTGAATCATTCTTAAGGAAACTGCGATTGTAGGACTCGGTTTGCATATTTTATTCATGTTATTTCTGTTATTTTATTTTTCTGTAATTTCAATTTATTGTAATTGTTGAAAGTTAATAAAGATGTATTTTCTGGATCACCGAGCATGTATATTTTTTATTATGGCGTTGAATTTCTCCCAACAATCTTAAAAATGAGATTGTCCTCCAATAGGTTAAACTAAAGCATGAACCCTTAAATGAACCAAATTGATCAATTTTTTTGTTCAAAAATTTAGAACCAAGAACCAATTCAAGGTATGAACGAATCAAACTGAACGTACCCAAACCTTGAAAGTTGGGTTTCGTTCAGTGCATTGGTTTGTCGATTCTTTGTGCACCACTTGTATCGATTTTTTTTTCAACTTTTTTTTGCCCTTACGTTGTTTATCTCGGGGTATATGTTTCACATTGATTCCATGAGTTTGTTATAAAATAACATATTGTTGTTCGAAATCCTTCTTTATACCAATGATTAGATGAATTTTTTGTAAAATAGACCTAATATTGTCTATAGAATTACTCATATAGTCACCAATCATGGAGTTATTATAATTGAGAAAAAAATTATGTTTCAATACGTTTCTAGGTCCTTTGTGCATATGTTCGATCTCATTTTCACTACTTTGATTTATGCTATTTAAAGGGTGAACACGATTTTTGCTTACTGTGATGAGTAATATCCACTAATAATAGGTAAAAGGTGGATAACTTTCTTTTCCTTCAATTTTATTAAGTATATAGTGTGGTTACATAATTTTTGGTGATTCTGAGGCTCCCGTTAGATAATGTCAGATGGTTAGATAGAAGTAAATAAAGTGTCTGGAGATTAAGCTGTTACACAACTTATATAATTTAGTTGTTATATTATATTAGGTTTCGCTACGGTTTCAATTTGTTTTGTAGGACAATTATCTACAAACACTTTGTAATGACTCACCTCTAAGTATCAAGGTGCATGTGCATTACAAAGGATCTATGATCATTTTTACTCTTTTTATTTTCTTGATTTGTTGCAAGCAAATATGGAATTGACAGGGGTTTTTTTGTTTTTTTTTTCCTTGCACTTTGAACTCCTTGATGGTTGCATTTCAATAGGTAACACCGCATAATTTGGAGTCTGAATTTTTGGAATGATGATATTGCTTTCCTCTTGCTATTTGTTATTGGGATCATATTTATCCATGGAATTTTCTTAAAAGTTGAATCCCCAGAGATGGAGCCGTCTGGCTTTTGTGGGTATCCATTTTTTTGGAACAACCAAATATTCTAATGTTTACCTTGTTCTAAGGAAAGATGAGGAAAATGAAAACAAAAAAAAAAGTTAGCAGAAATTGGGGATGGCGCCACGATCAGCTTAGTTACATAATATAATACTTTTATTCATATACGAAATTGATTCTGCATTTCCATAGAAAACCACTTAGAAACTGGTTGCAGTTGTTTATTGAATGGTGATTCATAAAATAGAAAAAGTAGCTGAATCATGATACTTTTGAGTGAGGAACTGGCGCCGTGCCACCTTTCTCAAGATTTGATGGGGGATCCAAAATACCATAATCTCCTTCTACGGTCTTATCCCAGCTCTGATCTTTTTGCTCTTTCTGCTGCTCGGTAAGCCCAAAGAAGATATTACTGTTGGGAGAATTTTCAACGCCGACATAAAATACATGTTCGGGGATCCAAAAAATACATCTTTATTAAGCTTTCAACAAATTATATAAATCTGAAATTTATAGAGAATGAAATAACATGAATAATAAAAAGGAATTTGCAAACCGAGTCCTGCAATTGCAGTTTCTTTAAGAATGATTCGCCGCCTACCGAGGGTGTTGTAGGAATTTCACCGGCGTCACTCTCCTAGGATAAAACGGCTCCTACGATCTCTGGAACACCTCCAAGGAT
>JAOTRH010188979.1:0-11699 GCA_034768845.1 Heliamphora exappendiculata
ATTGATTAGATTGATTTTATTCTGATTTGATTTTTTTTATTGTTTATCCCTATTCGCCTATAAATAGGCCATATATTATACAGTTTCAAGGGACAGAAAATATATACAGTTATTTTTCTATTCTTAATTTCTTCAAATTTAAACAAAAATTTAAATTTAAAAATTAAATTTTTATTAATGCAACTGACTTAAAAAAATTGACTTAAAAACTATATTTTTTATACGAATTGTTGGACCATGAAATGTCATTTATCTTAAAACCAACTAACAAAAAGAAAGCGTAGTTCATATTTGTTATGACATTCGACATTACATACACATATTGCACAGCTTCGTAAGGACCGACATTGTGAATTCTCCAAGTCAGGGCAGGCCTTGACCCAAAGCCAACAAAAGAATGGCTTTGGGCCCCAAGATTTTAACAAAAAATAGGGCATCAATTTTGCTATATATATCTTCTATTAGTTATTAGAAAAATTCTAAGCTCTCTTTGGTATTTTTTTTATATAGTTTTAGGCTTATGTTATAGCAATTTTAAGCCTGGCTATGACCATTTTAAATTATACAGCGAGCACTCTAATTTGTTACGGTGTGCATTGTTTGGTTATTTTAACTTCTTGTTTAGTTATGACAAGTTTAGGTTCGTAATAGTTATTTTAATTTTAATATTTGGTTATCTCAGTTTTGAATTTTATTATATATTTTAAGTTCAATTAAGAGTTAATATGGGTACACACTATAGTATTATTCTAATTATTAGGTCTACAAAAATTTTATTCATTCAAAATTTTATACTATTTTTTTGAAGTTAATATGTGTATAAAATTTATGGAAGCCTCTTTTTAATCACTTGCTTTGAGCCCCCAATCACTTGAGACTGGCCTGCTACTAGTTGCTCTTCTTTATAGTTAATTATAATGAATATATATAATTAACATTGGTAGTAATAAATTATCAAGTAATAGTATATTGTCTTATAAAATGAGAAAAGAATTTAAATAAAATATTACCAGAATTTATAATTTAATTTGACTTTTTATTTTTTTTTCAACCAAACAGAACTATATTAATTTCTCAAAATATTTGTAGTAAAAAATTAAAAAACTTAAATTGCCAATGGGCGCTTTTTTCCTCATTTTTGCTGGTGAGAATACTCGGCTGATGGATTGGTAGGCAACGTCAATCCAAAAAATGGTGGGCTTGGGCATGGCCTGACTTGGCCCATCAGTAACTATTAATAATCCAATTTTAATATAATAGGGATGCAAACAGATTGAATTGTGTATTAAAAAATAGTAAGCCTCATTTGGTAACGTTAATAATTTTTTATTTATTATTTATAATAAATAAAAAATAAATTATTATTTATTTTTATAAAAAATCAAAAATAAAATCATATTTGACATATAGATGTTTAGAAAATAGTAGTTAGAAACAGTGATTAGATGTGCTAGCTGGTAATGATTGTAAGAGGTAGCGAGTGATCGAAAGCGGTGGTTGTATTGTGGTGGTGGCCGAAAATAGCGGCAAAATATAATGGTTGAAGGTAGTGCTGGAGAAGGAAAATTAGAAATGGTGGAGAAAAAAAGATACAATGAAAATTTATTTACAAAAACACATTTTTTTCTGTTTACAATAATTTAGTAAAATTTATAAATATTTATATTTTTTTAAAAATAAAAAAATTATCAAACATATTTTTATTTATAATTTATAAAAAGATCTAAAATGAAAAATAAAAACAATAAATATAAACGTTATAGGAGTACTTAATTATTTAATTCTATGTTCAAGCTCCATTATTAAATTAGTCGACCTCCAGTGAAAATGAGTTCAGCTCAAGTATTTGATTTATATATAATGATATAATGTATTATATTAAATTGTGTTATATATGCATGTAATAATAATAATAATAATTTTATAAATTGTAAATAAAACACCTTTATAATTTTTTTATTTTAAACAAATATGAATAATTATTGACAAAATCTTAATTTCTTGTAAACAAAAAAAAATATTTTCTCACTTACTTTGTAAACAACTTTCCTTTCTTTTCTCTTTGTTCCACTACTTTCGATCACCTCCAACCGTTGCTATCATTGTTGGCAAATATTTCGGACCACTAACTCAAACCACAATATTTGACAACTATTTTCACTCAACAATTGCACCTCCAATGTTGGCACCACCTACTCGTCGGCACCTTCAGCTACCGATGAATGCTATGTTCATTACCACCACTATCGACCATTATTTTTGACAATTCACTCTATCTCTTTTCTCCAGTTTCGTTCATCTACAATTATTTATGTGAATTTCTACCTTCAAACACTGTGACCTTCACTACTATTGCCCCCCGCTATGGTAAACCTCTTTTAGTCATCTTAGGCATCTTCTATTCCTAGCAATGCTTTTGTATAAATCTTTTTTTACAAACGGATCATTTCAAACACAACATGTTTATTTTAAAATAAATTTTTATAAAGTATGTACGAGTCAAATATTTTTATTATTTTTTATAATGATAAATATAAAATATTTTTTTATTTATTATAGAAAAATAATAACATGGACGGGATCTTAACGAGCCAAACTCAGCCTAAATTCAAGTTGAACATAGAAACAAGTTGAACTTAAACATTGTTGCATTAGACTTTTATCTTGGTTTGCTATAAGAGCTTTACTTATCAACTAATTTATGATTTTAATTAACTAAATAGTGAGTATTATTAAATTTTACAAATCATAAAATTTATGTAAGACTTAGTATGAGGTTTGTTTATTTAGACTTTTATTTATTTGCCAACTAAGTGAGCTTCTTTATAATTAGTGATAAAACTAAAAGTGGTGCCAAAGACAAACACATAAATGGAAATTATAATGCTAAAATAATTATCATATTTTATGGTTTCATGCTTATCACGTGACTTGCCAAAACTACACTGATAAGACTAATTAAACCAATGCAACAAGGCCACGTGAAATAGAAAATAAAATTGGATAAAAATAAATAATAATACCATCGTGATTATATTTTAATGATCATATTTAAATATCACATGACGTGATATATCATATGTGGTATTTAAAAATAAATAGTAAAACCATAAGATAAAATATAAATATCACACATAAAGTATTACATTATATGGTACGTAATTACCAAATATGATCATCATAGCATTACTAAAAAATAAATAATCCTGGTAATATTACTGATCCATTAAACACTTCATAATTATTAAATTATTTATTAAAGCAAAGTAGCATTAAATAGCTATGGCAATTTATTTTGGACATAATGAGAACTATTAGGGGCCGTTTGGTAATGTTTATAATTTTTTATTTTTTATTTATAAAAAATAAAAATAAAAATATGTTTGGGGCATAAATATTTGAAAAGTGTTAATTGAAAATTGGGGATGAACACAATAGTCGAAGGTGGTAGTCATATGTGTTATCCGATAATGATAGTAAGAGGTAGAGATGGTAGTCGAAAATGGTAGTCGGAGGTAATGATCGAAGCTGGTGGTCGGCGGTGGTGGCCGGATGGTAGTGACCAAGGGTGTTACCCGGAGATAATAGCAAGATGTAGTGATGGTGGTCGAAAGTAGTAGTTAAAGATGGTGATTGGAGGTGTTAGTCGGAAAGATAGTAAGAAGCAACGATGGTGGTCAAATATGGTGGGTAAAAGCCGAGACGATAGTTGGAGGTAGTGGTCGGAAGGAGTGGTCGAAGGCGGTAGTCAGATGTAATAATCGGAGGTAGTGAAAAAAAAAATACAATTAAAATGTGTTTATAAAACAAGTGAAAACACATTTTTTTTGTTTCTAAAAATTTTATAAATTTTAAAAACTATTTACAGTTTTTTTAAAACAAAAATGATCCATTAAACACTTCATAATTATTAAATTATTTATTAAAGCAAAGTAGCATTAAATAGCGATGGCAATTTATTTTGGACATAATGAGGACTATTATGGGCCGTTTGGTAATATTTATAATTTTCTATTTTTTGTTTATAAATATGATCATCATAGTATTACTCAAAAATAAATAATCATGGTAATATTACTGATCCATTAAACACTTCATAGTTATTAAATTATTTATTAAAGCAAAGTAGTATTAAATAGCGATGGCAATTTATTTTGGATATAATGAGAACTATTAGGGGCCGTTTGGTAATGTTTACAATTTTTTATTTTTTATTTACAAATATAATCATTATACCATTACTCAAAATTAAATAATCATGGTAATATTACTTATCCATTAAACACTTCATAATTATTAAATTATTTATTAAAGCAAAGTAGCATTAAATAGCGATGGCAATTTATTTTGGACATAATGAGAACTATTAGGGGCCGTTTGGTAATATTTAGAGTTTTCTATTTTTTATTTACAAAAAACAAAAACAAAAATATGTTTGGCACATAAATGTTTGAAAAATGTTAGTTAAAAGATGCGGATGAATACAATAGTCGAAGGTGGTGGTCAGAGGTGTTATCCGATGATGATAGTAAGAGGTAGAGATGGTGGTCGAAAATAGTGGTCGAAGATGATGATCGGAGCAGGTGGTCGGCGGTGGTGGCCGGATAGTGCTGACCAATGATGTTACCCGAAGATGATAGCAAGATGTAGCGATGGTGGTCGAAAGTAGTAATTAAATATGGTGATTGGAAGTGTTGGCCGAAAAAATAGTAAGAAGTAGCGATGGTGGTCAAATATGTGGCCAAATGTGATGGGTAAAAGCCAAGGCGATGGTCGGAGGTGGTGGCCGAAGGAGGTGACCTGAGGGGGTGATAGAAGGCAGTAGCCGGATGTAATAATCGGAGGTAGTGAAAAAAAAAATACAATCAAAATGTGTTTACAAAACAAGTTAAAACACATTTTTTCTGTTTTTTAAAAATTTTATAAATTTTGAAAACTGTTTACAGTTTTTTTAAAACAAAAATAATTATCAAACATGTTTTTATTTATAATTTATAAAAAATTTAAAAACAAAAATAAAAAATATAAACATTACCAAATGGCCTTAATGTTCCATAATATTACCCACTATTTTTAAGGAAGGATAACAATAGATGAAACAAACAAGAGATACTTAGTGCCTGTCCAATTTTGAGTATTTATTTAGGATACGTGTTGTTTATTTTACAACTATTTTATAAAATTTTATTTTTAAAAACTATTAATGGTTTGGACAATTTTATCCCCAATTAATTGACACACACACACACACACATATATATATATATATATATATATATATATATATATGTATACATTGCGTATTTGTTAAAATTTTATTTTTTAATTTTGAGATAATTACACTAACCTTCTATGAGATTTAATTTTTAACATCAATTGCATCAAACTCTTAAAATTTCTATTGAAATTTAACAAAAATCGCCCATCTTACCTCAAAATCAATGTTACCCCAAAATTACTCATCCCACCCCAAAATCACCATTCAAATAACCTTTTTCCTCCCCCCAAATCACAATTTCCACTCAAATTTCAACAGAATGATGATTTTGGGAAGGATGATTTTGGGGTGAAAAGAATGATTTTGGGGGAGAAATGTGCTTTGAATGGTGATTTTGGGGTGAGAATGGTAGTTTTCGTTAAATTTTAACGACAATTTTAACAGTTGGGTGCAATTGATGTTAAAAATTAAATCTCATGGGAGGTTAGTGTAATTTTAGAGACCACATGAGAGGTCCCTGTAATAAGTTTAAACTTCAGAGGAGGTAAGTGTAATTATCCCTTTAATTTTTTATTGTAATTTTTTTGTTATATGATTGTATATTTCTATTTTAAATATTCATATATATATATATATATGTGTGTGTGTGCGCGCGCGCACGTGTGTGAATTGAGTGTATACTTTATTTTTTATCCTCACATATTTTTGTATTTATGTAACAATATTATTGTTTTTTTCGTTGTAAGTTTTTTAATGGCATCTTGTTGTAAAAAATGAGAATATTCTCATTTTCACATATAAAAATGAGAGTTTCTTATTTTTAGAATGCTAAAATTCTCACTATTATTTTTTTTTTTATCATTTATAATATGTTGATACATTGTATGCTATTTCTGAATTTTAACAAATGAGAATTCGCTAAATTTATATTGTATTTTTACATTTAAAATATATTTTAAATTTTAAATGTTAATTAAGAAAGTTTTTATTTTGAAGTTTTTCTTATTTTGACTTTTCATTTGTAGTTTAATATCGCTAATTTCTCATTCCATTTTTTGTGAAAATGTGAAAATTTTTATTTTTTAAAATTTTACATTCAATACATTCGGATCTTAGATATAGTTTACGATGGATATATTCTAAAAATATAATTATTTTTTAAAATAAATAAATATAACAAAAATTATGAAATTTTAAAAACAAAAACACAAAACTATATATCATTGTCATCTTGCAAATAGAGTATTTATCACACTCTCTTCATTTAGTCGATGCACTTTTATGGAAATTGGGTAAAATTGTCTATGACCGTTAGTAACTTTTAAAAATAAAATTTTTTAAAATTATAAAAAATAAATATGAGTTATCCTAATATAAGTTCAAAAAATGAGACTATAGTGCAATTAACTCATCTAAGAAATGCTAGCTATATCGTTGTTACTCTTAGTTATTTTAGGAGTTAATATATCAATAAAAAGGGAAAAAGCATTTTAGAATAAATAAATTTTTAATTTTGCTTTTTTGTTGCTCTCAATTTGGGATGTTTATTCCTCAAATTGAATTTAGCATATCTACGTTTAGTAATATCGCTCAATTTTACAATTTTATCCTTGAATTTAAAAATTCTTTGTTCTAAAAAAAAATAGTGTAACTTTCTAAATTCACAATTAGAAAACAGAGAACAAATTGAAATTTTGTAATTCCTTTTCAAGATTTTGGATTATTAGGCCTCATTTGGCAATTGATTTTAAGTCGACTTAAAGCTAATTTTTTTGCTTTTTTTCTTAAAGCTCAAAAAATTAAAAAATCTCATTTTTCAACTCAAAAACTTTTAGCCTTTTTTGTTTTGTACATAATTTTTTTTATATTTATTAAAAATATCATAATTTTTATTATTTATAAAAATTATATTTTAAAAATGTACTCGTCAAAATTCATTAAATAAGATCTATATTGAATATAAAATTATTTTAAATAGATTTTTAAAAATTATATTAACTTTAAACAAAACTTTTTACCTCTTGATTTCAAGTTACTTTAAACCTATGGCTTAAGTCAGTCCATACCTTTTCAAATAAATTTTTAACTTTTTAAATTTAAAATAAATTTAAGCAAAAAGTATAAATATGGGCTTGAGAAGTCAAGTGTTGGGCTGCAACTCCAACAAGGGCATGTTTGATTGTATTTTTATGGGGATTGCACTATTAATGAGAATAAGATGGACAACTTATATCCCGAGATAAAAAGAGGAATGGAATGATGGGATACAAGATTAGTTATTACTCATTTAATTCCATGTATTCGATATAATTTATCCAAGTGGCCTAATTCAAAGATTGTAATCTAGTAATAAAAACTAATGTAAAAATATGTGAATTTTATATGTCTCCCTTCTCTTATCCCATTTTTCTATTCAACAAACAAACAAACATTGAATTAGGAAACATGTGGAACCACTATTCTATTCTTATTACCCATTCCTACTATTCTATTCTTATTACCCATTCCCACAAACAAACATGGCCTAAAAATAAAAGGAAAATAAAGTTTGAAGGCCTAGAAAGTTCCATAGGCCATGTTTGGCTAAAAGATTAAATTTATGAGACTAATATCATATTCGAATTTTTAATACGTGAATTATTATTAGTAGTGCAATTCATAATATACAAACAGGGGTAGATTGATAGTCAAATAATCTATAGCTAAATAATTTACTATTTGTTTTGATATTATTCATGTGGGATTAAGTATAGTAATTTACATAAATACTAATAAATAGTTCATGTTTGATAGAGGTATGATATAATTGTAGGGTCAATTTTGCATTTTGTCCATTTATCCCCCCAAACTATAACCTAAAGACTTAAAAAAGATAGACAGATAGAATACAAAATATCTTTCAATAAAATGAATTACTATTAAAACTAATAAAAAAAGAGGCATTTAAATAACTAAATATAAAAATATAAAAAAGATACTGGGATGTTTCTTAATAATAGTTAATGGGTTCTCGTATAATTTAGTGTCGTGATTTGAAATTAGGAATAAAATAATATGTTCTATGTAAAACATGAATTGTGTTTTTTAAACAATTTTTTTTTTATGTTTTGGTAAAGTTTTTATACATTTTTAGTGTTGAAAATTTTAGATTAAAATTTTGTTTGAGTTGGAATAAACTTTTAATATATCTGAAATTTGTAACTCATTTTTCATATATTGAATTTCGTCATCCCTGATAGATTGACAAATCATATAAAATATGTCTTTTTGTGTCTATTTGTGATTATTCTCGACTTGTTTGCACATCATTTGGATTATATTCATGTGATTATTCTGGACTTGTTTGCATAGCATTTGGATTATATTCACGAGAAGAATAAAAAAAGTAAAAATAATAATATTTGATAAAAATGTACTGAAAAAATAAACAAAATAAATTAACTTATTTGACTTAATTTTGTCTCTCTTCTGCCTCCTTCTCCTTATAATTGGGAATGTTTAACCCCCAAATGGAAATTAGATATATATTGACAGTGAAACGCAGTGGAATTTTACTACATGAAAACAATGAGCAAAGTGAAATTCTGATTTTTTTTTCCTCCAGAATTTTAGCTTCAATATCTACTGCAGCAAATGTCCAATTTCCGCCGGTTTAATTAGAGTGTAAGGCCCTGTTTGGACTATTTAAAAACTTAGTTGTTTTTTATTTATAAAAGCCTAGTTTTTAAGCTATGCAGTTTGTTATTTTTAAAAAACCTTTTTAGCAGGAAAAAGCCACTACATCCCAAATACTATTTTTTTAAAATTAAATAACTATAATATTCTCAATTAAAAAGTTAATTCTACTATTAAAAAAACTGTGCTATTTTACAAATGCTACAATTTAAAAGCAAAAAAATAAAGACATGTTAAACATTTTAACAGAAAACCCAAAAAAAAATCACCTTAAATAAAGTATCCAAACAGTCTAACTTTTTTTTTCTACTTTTTCCTAAAAATTTAAATTTTTTAAAAAATAAATTTTTTAGACATTTCAAACATGACTTGATTAACTATATATTAATACATTACAGATATACAGATAGAGAGAGATGCTCTGGATGAAATAAAAATAAGATTATTAGCTTATTTTGTACATTATGATTTTCTTATTTTTTGTCATAATTGTTTACTTACTCGGTGCAAAAAAATCAATAAAACAAAAATAAATAATATAAAATAAGTAAATATATTATTTATCTCAAGCAAGAGTATACCTAAGATATTTCGTATTTATTATTATTATATGGGCACAAAATTATATTATATCATTATTATACACACATACGATTACTTAGTAACTACTAGATAAATGGCCTTAAATCGATGGGATTGGCTTATTGGTTTATTAGTTTATTTTTTATTTTATATTTTATATTTTTATTTAATTAAATTATTATATTTTTTAAACTCTTTTTATTGAGATGAGTTGAAAAAGTAAAATTTTTTTAATCAAAACATAAAAAATATTTAAAAAAATAAAAAAATAAAAAAAAATAAATTAATAAACTAAAATAAGTAAAAATAAGCCAACAAACAATATTTGCCCAAACAAAGCCAATTTTTTAAACTTGCCAATAACCTTTTTTTTCCTCGAAAAACTGGTTTTAATAATTAGTTTTTTTGAATTTTTTTCATAATTTCATATGCTGCATCAGAAAAATGCACATATGTCCTGAGATAAGCATATAAAGAATAATAAGCTTTCTAATATTTTTCAGCCTTATATATGCTGAATAAAGAAATTTTTTTTCATTTTTTATTTCCTTCCATATATTCCCAAATAGGCACGAAGAGAAATTTGCTTTTTTAGCTTTTTTCATTTAAATCGCGGGTAACTTTTTAAATATAATTTTTATTATTAAATTAAAAATATGACGTACTAAATAATAGTTCTATTTGGGTGAATCTTATTTATTTATTTATTAACTTATTAGTAAATAAATTACATTCTATTTAAATCAATTTATTTGGATGACATTTGACTTATTTATTTATAAATCAATTACTTAAATAATTTTATTTGTTTATTTATTTATAAGTCAATTTATTTAGTTTATAAACTAATTTATTTACTTATTTATTTATTTATTTATTTTTAATTTATTTAATTATTTAAATAAAATAATTTATTTTTTAATTTATAAATTAATAAATAAATAAACAAGATTCAATATAAACTTGTTATTTAAAAATAAATATAACTACTGGTAGCGCATGTTAATTCGAAATTATGATTATATTACGGATGTCAGGTCCCACTAATCACTAATGGATTTCAATAAAAGTGAAATTACCCGAATAGCCCCAATCGACATTCTCGCCATTTTAATCGATCTTTGACGACCCCGGGCCATCCCCATAAATGTCTTCCCCTTACCAAACAGTACTAATGCTTCCCCACCAATCAGGCAATCACTGCCTGTGCGCGAACTGTGCACGTTAGCTGGCTCTACTACAACAATCATTACTTTCCTTTGCCAAAAGCAAAACCCACCCGTTAAAGACTTATTTGCGCCCAGAACTTAACCTACGCCTCTTTCTAACCATATATACGCCTAGCTTATCCAATTTTTTTTTTGGTTGATAAAAAAGGGCAAAAAATTTTGTTTAAGTTTTAAAAATCAAAAGTTTTTTTTTTGTAGAAAATATAGAGTGAGTTAAAAAATTAAAAATCAAAAAATTTTACTTAAAATTGTTATAATTTTTAAAACTTTATTTTTAAATAATTTTATATTTAATATAAATCTTGTTTAATAGATTTTAACGATTACATTTTAAATATATAATTTTTATAAAAAATAAATTTATATAATAAAAGTTATGATATTTTTAAAAAATGTAAAAAAATTTATGTAAAAAGCAAAAATACTAAAATCATTTCAGTTGAAAAATAAGACTTTTTAACTTTTGAAGATTTAACCAAAAAGACAAAAAATCAAATTTTAAGTCAAATTAAAACCAATTGACCAAACGAGGCCATAACTGTTGAAATTTTGTGAATTCATTAGCTATTGAATTTTAGAATTCAATAGCAGAATTCAATTGCAATTGAATTGGCCATTCAATTAGCAATTGAATCCAGAAAATCAATATCATTCATGACTATTGATTCTCCTGTAACCCCCTTCATAATGGAAGGTCTATATATACTGTCATCCCATTCAGTTTTTCAAGACAGAGAAAAAGGAGAGAAAAAGAGACAGATACAGAGAAAAACAGACAGATCAAAGGTTACATGGAAGACAGTAGATGTGAGAAAGGAGAGATACAACTCAGATTATATTGCAAACTGTAAGAGAGAGAAAGACAGACGGAGTACGTTCGTAGCCGATCCTTGGTAGTGTTCCAACGATCGTGTAACTGTTTTATCCTGGGAGAGTGACGCCGGTGAAAAACCTACAATACCCTCGGTAGGCGGTGAATCATTCTTAAGGAAACT
>JAOTRH010188990.1:0-11698 GCA_034768845.1 Heliamphora exappendiculata
AAGGGACGGGGACGGTGGGTTGGGGGGTGATGATTTTGGGGGAGGGGTGGTGGTTTTGGGAGAGGAGGGCTGGTGGTTTTGGGGGAGACAGTGGTTTTGAGGGCGGATTTTGGGTGGGACGGGAGTTTTCGTTAAATTGAATGAAAATTATAACGGTTGGATCTCTTTGATGTTAAAATCAATCCTGATGGGATATTAGTGTAATTTTTAAAACCACATGAGAAGTTTATATTTTTGTCAAAAATGTCATGGGTTAGTGTAATTTCCCATAAAATTAACTATTTAATTAAATTAATTATGACTATCTGATTAAATATAGAGTTTGAGATTTGAATTTAATAATTCGAAATCAAATATATATCCTTACCAATTTAAACCAATTTTTGGAAAAAAAATATTTTCAAAAAATAATATTTGGACAAAATTAAGTATATTTTCCCTATCAATTTTAACAGGTTTTAAAAAATATATATTTCAAAATATGAGCTAGACCGGTCAAAATACATAAATTTAAAAATACACGAGTCTTATTATTATTAAAATTTTAATTAATACATCAATATAATTTAATTATTTTAAATCAGGTCTCAAATATACATATTTATATAAGAAAATCAACTAAAAATATTAATATTTATATTCTAAATATGACAACACTACTACTATTTTTTATATAAATTATAGTTATTTCAAGATATTTTGTTTTTTACTTTCCTTTTTCGCGAACCATTTACAAGCACCGTGTTTGGATGTTCCGTAAATACTATTTCGTTTTTCCTTATAAATTGAGGCTTCATGTACGCTTTAGAACACGCCATCGGCCCATCGCAAGGTTTTCTCCTCCTTCAATTCCTCAACCAAACAGCATTCTTTGATAATACTCCTCAACCCCCATCCCCCAAAATCTCAGAAAGCTTTATTTGATCCTATTTCTCCACTGCCCGATCCTTTCACCGGCTAATATCGACGGTTGATCGACTCGCAAACGGCAAAAGGTACGTTCCCTCCGGCCAGAATTTTCATTAGTTCTCCGATCGATCATTCGCCGATTTCGTATTCTCATGTTGTATAACTGTTAATTTGCCTTCAATTCCGGTTACTTCCAATTAATTTTGTTATTTTTCATTACTATTGTTTTTCATTACTGTCGTCGTTGTTGGTGGATTGATTTTCCCTGTCGCTGCAAGAGTTTGAATTATGCACATGCCCTAATTTTTCCGTTTATCACGTTATAGAGCGGTGATCAGAAGAATATTTTTGCCCGAAAATAAGTACAATCGAAATTTCCATGCAAGACGATATCTTGTTTTGGTGGAATTCTGTAATAGATCGTCCAATTTGTGGGCTATTTTCATTTTGTGTTGTTACATGATATACTCCTTTGGCATGGAAATTCCTTTTTTTTTTTGGGTTCCTGTTTGGGAAGAGCCAACTCGAGATCTAGAAGATCCTTGAAACTGACTCCAAGCGATTGTGATTAAGGCAATTTGAGACGGTGGAGGTTTCGTCTCGGTGCTATTAACTTTTTGGGGCTAGTTCATACGAGATTTTGCCTCGACTTTAATTGGGGCCTCGCTGGTAGACGGTGGGATTAGTCTCCAAATATTAGTCGAGGTGTGCGTAACTTGTTTTGGACATCCTCAGATATTTAAAAGAAAAAAAAGCGACTTGAGACGAGTTTAGTTTGAATTGGATGAAGATTTGCTCGTCGCTGTTGTTTGTGCGTTTAAACTTCTTTATGTTTCATTGTTGTTTATGTTTGGATGTCTATTTTTTTTTGTTTCACGGAAGAAGCTCTCTCATATATGGCCCCATGAGTGGGTCATTGTCTTGAAATCTCATTGCTTTCCGGCTTGTGTGGCCTCTCAAGAATGAGTTGCCCACATGAGAGTATTGTGTTATCAAGGAGGCGGTAACATGGGATTACCATGTCATCAGCTAACCTTCAAAGCTTGAACTGATAGAGTTTGTGTAACTTATTTAATTAGTAAATAAATTGATGTAATGATGTTTAGGATTTTGTTGTATTGTTGTTCCCTCATTCCCTTCCCAAAATTGAGAAAAAAGATCTTTTCTTGTTTCAGGTAATTTTTTGTGTCTATGTGAGAGTAATTAGTGTTTGAATTCTCATGAAAATTGGATGGTTTTATGCCATGGTCATGCTAAATTCGACAGTACCCACCCATCATTATGGTTGGTGACAGAGAAAAACTATGGAGTGCATCAGTGTACTGTCGTTTGTGAATCACTTGTATACACTTAGTAATACGCAAAAAGGGGATATCATATAGTTATAGTAAATTAATGCACGGCATGTACAAAAGGGATTGCAGATGATTGGTTTTAATATTTCATTGAATGACATCAGGACGCTGACATAAGTTAGGTGATTGTTGTTGTTGTTATTATTATTATTATTATTAATTCCATTACTACTTATGATATTGTTTGCCTATTTGCTTGCAATGGCCACGTTCCAAATGATGGACACATAGAAACTTCTATATGATACAAGGATGGAGCAACTCAATTTCTAGTTGCATGCTGACCATGGATCTAAATCATGGCCGTTACGTAATGGATCGGTCGTTACGTAATGGTATTTGGGAGTTACTATTCAGATATGCTTATCAGAATCGGATTTAGAGAAAATCGCATCTATATCGATTGATACGGCCGTTACGTATCAGGTATCACTTGTGTATCGGAGTGTAACGGTTGATACCGCCAATAACTACCCGCGACACAATGACAAGCATAAACAGTAACAGCGAACTCACCTTGCAATGATTGCTCTTTCCGAACACATCTTCCTCTTTAGATTTGGTATTCGGACTTCGATTTGAGCTTTATTTTGGGATTTTGTCGACGCATTAAGAATTTCGACTTTGATTTCAGTTTAATTTGCGTTCGACTTGGGGATTAGGGTTGCCAATTGTGTTCGATTTGAGATGAATTGGGGATTTCGATGATGATTAGTTTCGATTTCAGTTCGAATTTGGAATTTCGAACATCGATAATGGATTTCGGTTGCCGATCGGCAATTCTGACTTCTCGATTATGTTGAATTTGAGCTCAGTTGGGAATTTCGACCATGAGTAGCTTCGATTTGGGAGTTCGGTGGGTGATCGGTGTTGGATTTGGAATTTCGGTGGGTGATTTGGGTGCAATTTTGGGATTTCGGCGACTGGCTTCAATTTGGGATTTCAACCACTAGTCGGCTGACTGGTGTTTGTTTGGTTGTGACTAGTTTTTGTTTAGTTTAATTTGGGATTAGGGACTGTTGAGATTTTGGCTCATTTAGGATTCTAAATCATGTATCCACATATATTAAAAATATATTTTTTATGAAAAAATAAAGATAAAAGTTGAATTTGAAATAATATTTATATTATACGACATTATATATAATAATATGAACATTTATTTTTTAGTAAAATATTTTTTATGATTTAAGTTTGAATTATTAGTGATTTAAGTTTGACTTAAGTATGAATTAGTTAAATTAAAATCATTCATATTTTATACTTTTTATGACTCAAATATTTGTAAATTTGAATTATTCTTGAATTATTTAGTTAATTTTTTTACGTTTTTTATTAAATAACATTCATGTAATTATTTGTAGTAAATAAAACCAGAATGTGTTTTATATGTTAAGATGTCATTTAAAAACAATTATAAACATTCAATTTGTAGTAAATAAAGTTAGGATGTGTATCAATGAGTTTTATGCCATTTGTTAACACTTGGAAAAAATTCACGTGCGTGCTTATCGATTCCCGTTAGAGGTTGACCGATACACTCAATACGCATTACACGTGACCGCGACCGTTATGCCGGCCGATACCGCAATTTAAAACCTTGATGCTGACAGTCCTAGTTGATTTTGTTGTATAGTTGAAGTATTGCTTAACTAACAGGTTTGGAAGTAAAACCAGTAGCAGAGGTAAATACTGACAATGAAGAACATTGCAGCCTTTAATTATTTTAAGTTTAATACATTAGCATCTTATGGTTGTTTTGTGTTCCTTGTATCCCCTCTCTTATCCTGTTCTATTCTCATTCTACGATCTAGGCAATAATTATTTTCATGAAGAAAAAAATTATGAGAAATTCTGTTTTCCTTTGCGATATTGTTTTTGTTGTCTATTTGGCACATATTTGCCAGTTGATTTTTATGGCACTTGAAGTGTACATCTTATTTACAAAAAGGATGAACTCTGGCCCAAGATGGGTACTTGCATTGATGCTGTCAAATGATCCGTTGTTTCCTGCAAACACATTTTCGTGATTGGAAAAATAACATTGTGCTTGAGATGCGATTCAAATAAAATATATTTTGAGATGCTTATCAACATGTATTTATATATTGAAATGTAAGTGCCCACAATGTCTACAACTCTTACTTTCATGCCTGCTGCTGAAGAATAAGTTGCATTTGCTCCTCATAGATTATGTCCTTGTCTGTGACATCTAATCAATTAGCTTTTCCAATCAACAACATTAAAAAAAGAAAAAAGAAAAAGAAAAAAAAAACTTCAAAAAGTGTAAAGTTATTTGGGTTTGCAATCTTACCGTAATATTCTTAATGGCATAGCTTAAATGTCAGGGTATTATTGATATCAAAAAATTGTTAGTTATTCAAGCTTGTTCTGTCTCCACGGTGTGGGTTCAGTTTTGATGAAGATTCCAAAAACTATGCTGTTGTTTTGGTACTGGTCAGGACATGTTTATGGCTCAACTAATCGAGGTTTATTCTCATCATGCTTGCTTCATGTCATCTTTTAAAGGGTTTCAGGAGGAAACATTTGGAGATAGCAATATGCTTATGGTGCCATTGATTTTCTCATTCTTGTATAGGTTTAGATTGCTTTCCATTATGCAGGTCAGGGTGTTGATGGTATAGCTTTCTTTTTTTGAGACATGTTTGAACATACATTACCTTTGAAATTAGATGGGATCTCTCTCTTTCTCTCTCCCGTGTCTCTCTGCCTCCATTTTATGAATAGATTTATTCCTACGAACAGGTTTCTCATATTTCTCTTTCCAAGTGGTAAGTGCTTCTGCGTGGACTTGTTACCCTTCTTCATTTACCATCAAGATCTAAGTCTCTTCTCAGAAAGCTTTTAAAACAATCTAAATCTTTCACTCCCCATCATTCAGCTTTTTAGTGCTAACAGGTTGTGTATTTATATTCATTAAATTATTAAATTATTATCTGTTGAGAATATAGTCATTAGCTATTGGTAGGAGCCACATTTGATAGGTAGGTAGTAACTAGTAAGCCTTTCATTCTTTCCAGTTTAGCTGAATTATAAATGGTATTGCATTGCAGGAACTTTGGGTTTCCCTGGGCTACAGAAGAAGGATTCTCATTTTCGAATCCTATGTTTTCAATCAAGATTCCTAACATATGAACAGGTGCAATTGCGTGCTAGAAATTGACTTTTCACCGGGAGAACGAACTATAGTTCATTTCTAGAGATATCACATTACAATTTGCCAAAGTCTTATGTAGTTCCTTGTTCGTATTGAACATTGCAATGACAATATGACCATGTCACTCCAAGCGTGGTGGTTTTATATTGCACTGAGTTTGTGACGCACAGTTTTTTCTGAGGATCCTATGGCTTTATTAGTCCACCACCATATGCCTTTGAAGCTTCTGTTTTGCCAGTCAAGGTTTCCACTTTTGTAAGTTGCTTCAGGAATGCATCTGGATCTGTTTCACCAAGCACTCCAATCTCAAACTGTCCTGTAGTGTTGCTTGTGACAAGGAGCAAACTTCTCCTTGAATGTCCATGATATCAAATTGGAGATCTCCTTGTGGCGTGGATATTGTTTGTAATCCTGAGAGGCGGGCGAGTTCACGCGTTGTAGACAATTTTGTAGCTTTTGATCTGTATATTTTTCCAAGCAACCCTGTATGTATAGCAACAACGTTTCTGAATGGACAGCCTTATTAATTATTTGTTTTAGTTTTGTATTGACCACAAATCTTTGGGGGCTTGGTTGATTACGATTTTACATTGAATCCAGGTTACTAATGACTGATTGTAGGCCATTGATTTTAATGCCAAGTTGAAGGAGAGGGATTAAAATATTTGGTTGTGCGGTTTTGAGTATTTCAATTATTGCGTCTCCTATTAATATAGATATGTTAATAGTAGCAGAAAGTTGCCAATAATATCATATTCTCAAATTTACATTCAGTTTTGATTTTAGCGGCAATCTTCATCCAAGGTCCTCACCCCTTTTTGTTTCCTTTCTACTAGTGTCACAAAATACCTCCTCTCCCTTCTGCTAGCTTTGGTTTCAATAATGGATCCTTTGATTAAGTTGCTGATATCCGAACAGGTTCTTTACTGGAATTATGAACAGAGATAAATTTGAGGTATTAAATGGTATGCTCACTACCATTTGTTGTTATTGACATATCCCCAGGTCATTTCTAGTCTATTTTGTCTTTATTTCTTTTTGAGATTATAAGTAGCGGATGAAGACTTAAGAAACCTTGATATACAGCATAGCCAGGCTTAAAAGCTGGTAAAAAATAAGTTGTTTTTTACATTTGATAAACCCAGACAATATCACTAGAACTGTTGCTATCATTATCAGCCCCACAGCCTTCTCAATAATTGAGAAAAATAAATAATATAAGAAAAATATTAAAATGTTATATATACTAAAGCGCAATTTTATTTGTAGATGTTTTCAGCAGTATTATTCCTAAATTTTTGCAGTACATCATGGTAACCATCGCTGCTCACCATAATTTCCACCTTAGTACCTTCACAAAACTATGAGTACACTCCATAACTCTCTACCACAAACATACTATTTGTAGCCTGCTGCTGCCTCACATCTCTACCACACTAGTCCTTTAATCTGGCCCCACTGCTACCTTCTAATTCTATGATCCTTCATCGTCGATTTGCCATTGATGTTGTCATGGCCTGAGTGTGCGCAGGTCCACCACTGTCATGCTATAGACTTCATTTTTATGCTATTTCACCTTTTTTGCTGACATTGCAAATCTGTTGAACTTCTGCTTTAGCAGCATTGGCACCTCTTTGATTAAGAAACCAACACGAGTCTGCAAAAACACTATGCCTGCTGCATCAGCTAAACTTTCTCAGACCTGTTCCCACATACTTGTGGTGGGTGCATATTTTATGTGCAGTGCTCTTTCAGGTTCTAAAATATTTCATGCTCCTTGCCGAGAGGAATTGTTACTGTGGCATAAGGTGATATGTATCCTTTATTTGGAAGAACTGATGTTTGATGGTCAAGTTCCTAAATTTGCCCTTGGACTTTATTTCTGGTTTATAGTAGGTGCTCTTTTTGTTGTAACAGAAACACGTCCTACACTAGGGAGATTACATGGTAGTGTCTTGATACTTTTTTGGTTGCTCCTAGAATTTGGGTTCGCGGGGAAAGTTCACGTTGAAGGAAAAGTTGGCATCAATTTGGAAGATGAATAAGCTTAAAATCTTGATCATAAATCTCAAGTATTTTCTTTCGGCTGCTAGTTTTCTTGATATGGCTCTTTTCACCTTTGCTCATAACTTCTCTTAAAGGTTAGTTTATTTAGTATTAAATCCTGTTCTACTTTTATTGGTCAAAACTTTTTGTTGTCGAAGAGATTTCCGGACCATAAGCTGGAGGGAAGGCTGCTAAGGGCTGATAGGCTAAAAAGCTAAAAGAGTGCAGCAAGTTGCAAGGAATAGAGCAATGTCTTCCATAGACCAAAAAGACCTTTCCTTGCCTAGGCTTGGGAGTTCCATCCTCTCCTAAGTCAGGCTCCTAATGTTCGTTCTAGAATCTAATTATTATTATTTTTTTAATTTTATTAGAAATGAAAATTTTTAGTGAAAATCAGAGATTTCTCTATGAATAAGAGATTTCTCTATAAAAAATATGAAGGATCTGTGTGTGTGTGTGTCCCCTCTAATTCATCCATTGGTAGTGTGGATCCTGCATTTTTAGCCTATTATGTTGGGAAATCTACTCGTGAAATTATTTCTTGGTTACATAACCCCGTTTGGGTTATTATTTTATTTATGATATGGCCTCTTGCACTCCCTCCCTCTATTTCTGTCTTTCGACAATCTCCTTAGCTGCCTTCTTCCCATATCATCATAAGATGTGCTAGTTTGTGAGCTATGTTATATGGATTCAAGTATGGTTGTAAGGTGTGGTGGGTATGTCTAAGGAGATATTGGACAAAATATTATTTTTTAATATACTTTTTTTCCCCAAGTAAATAGTGCTTGCAAGATGGCATAGAGCATTTTATGCATAGTATAGGGTGTTATACATAGTTATCTAATAAACTAGACTAAAAAAATGCGTGTTGGGAGTCCTATTGCATATGTCAGGCACATATTCGAGTGTCCAGCATGGGTGCTTCTTATATTTAGAAGAGTCTATTTAATGTCAAAATCACTTATCAAAAATAAAGAAATAAAGAAATAAAAATATGGCAATGTGATTTGGAGGAAATATGTCAACCCCATTATTTTAGCGTTTCATGTCAATGTATTTACTTTATGCTTCTTTTCTAGAAGTCATGCCATGATTGTCGAATCATACATCATATCTGAAACAGTCTTAATAACGATCTCTTTGAACAAACTTCATTTAGATAATAGAGTTCATGAAAAAACACATTTAAAAGACACATTTAATTCATAGAATAAGTAAACAAAATAATTAGCGAGACTACAAATGAGATATACAATGGAATGACAACATTCACAAAATGGTAAGGGTGGCGCCAATAAATTGTGAAAAAATAAATTAAGGCGATTTGGACACACAATGTGGAGTAGTAAATGCAATGGTAAAGAATAGTGATAAAATCTAAATTCACATGGAATATTGTAGTTAGAAAGGATATAATCTTATTGAACGTAACTTAACACTCAACATTTGATGGATCAGAATGGTAAAAAATGATTTATGTAACCAATCCCAAATGATTGGGACACAGGACTTAAATTTGGTTGATTTGGTTTATAAATGTGATATAAAACTTGAATTGTATGTTATGCAGGGAATAAAGTTTCTTTTCGTTTCCGTCAAAATGCCCATCACTAATGTTTAGCAATTGTCAAAATCCATGGCTCCACAATATTCCAGTTTAATGCTACTTCTAGGTACGTATGGTCTACATGTTGCCTAGGGGGCCATGTTGTAAACCACAAAACTACGACAGACCAATTATATTTTGGCTCCATCTTGTTGGATTGTATTTATGTGGTCTCCTTGAAAGGATTGAGAGGATGTAACAGGTTTTTCTTTACGTGAATGCAGGGAGAAAAGGATTTCTTTGTTACACAGGTTAGATGGGTACTTCATTATGTTTCTTTTGTTTTCTTTCTTTCCTTCCTCTTTTCTTTTCTTTTTGGTCCAATCAGACAGGCTATGCAATTGGGCAAATAGGGATGGTATAGTGATGCTAGGAATGACTCCCCTCCCCACCCTTAGATTGAAGGTGGCATTCGATGCTAAGTCTTTGCTGTGACTGGAGGACACTTTAACAGTTCCTGCCATTGTCATTCCCCTGCAATTCTATCCTTGGTAAAAAACTGCCAATCACCTCCTTCAAGAGCATTAATTTATTCGTCAACGCATTCCTAGTCATCCTTTAATTGCTTCACCCTGCAACTGCCAAGTGCTGGGAACCACCACTGAAGCTGTCACAATTGAACCACAACAGGCACCCCCATACTTAGAGAGCAGCCTGTTCTGGCCTTTTTTATACCCTACTCCCTCTCTATCTCTCTCTCTCTCGTTCTCTCTCTCTCTCTGATACAATATGTTTATCTTCTTAAAGTGGGCTTTTATGGAGTAGTTTTCATTTCTTAAACTTTGTCATATGTATATGTTTCAAATAATATCTGATTCTGGTGTTCTATTGAGGTTCAAAACATTTATTTGGCCTGGATTGTCATTCATCATTAAATAATACTTCTTTAGGTCACTGAATAATAAAAGTTCTCTTCATTACAATACAGTTTTTAATGGTCAGTTTGCATCTTAGGATACCATTGCAATCCTTGCATGCTCCTCTTCTCAGAAAAGAAATACTATCTCCTTGTTTCACTTCTGATGATCATTGTTTGTTTACTTTTTTGTTTGAAACATGTGCTTTGCCTTCAGAATATTAAATTCCACTTGAATGCCAATAGGCCCAATACTATCTTGGTCTCACTTTTACTTCTCGAGTCCTCAGTCTCCCATAATGTATTATGATAATGCATAGATAGTTGCCTCTGAACATTATACTTCATTGAGTTAGTCAACTCATTTTTAGCTCCTCTTGTTCATCTAGTTTGTTGCTGCCTGGGATAAATTAGATTACACATTCTTGCATTAAAAGTTCTTCGAAGAGACTAGGAAAAGTAGTAACTACTGTATGGAATGCGGATATTATTCACTATGACTCCCATTTCATTCATATGGTTTTCTTCTCCTGATTAATGGATTGTATATAGCATATATTTTATTTTGGGATGCTTCTGAAAAAATTGTGAAGCCCAATTTCCATGAGTTACAACTTACAACAGGTTCATTAAATGTGTCCAGATCTGGTTGTTGAACACTAGAACTGACAGCGTAGGGGTTGGGAAAGTGTACTTCAAAGATATCTGAAAGAGAGTAGAGCTCTCTCTGAGTAGATAATCAGTAATTTTTGGTGTTGGTTTTTGCAAAATATTGGATTACTAATTGTTAGGATGGCACCGTCCCTTATTGTAATAACCTCATTGTATGTTGCATGGGCTATATGATGTGAGGTGTTGATGTGTGTCTTCATGTCTGATTCATCGAATTTTCACGTCCAAGTAACCATGGCACAACTAGATTTCATATTTTTAAAATGTTAAGATGCTTCTGTAAATACTGTGAAGCCCAATTTCCATGAGTTACAGCAGGGTCATTAAATATGTCCAGATCTGGTTGTTGAACACTAGAACCGACAGCCTAGGGGTTGGGAAAGTGTACTTCAAAGATATCTGAAAGAGGGTAGAGCTCTCTCTGAGTAGATAATCAGTAATTTCTGGTGTTGGTTTTTGCAAAATATTGGATTACTAATTGTGAGGATGGCACCAACATCCCTTATTGTAATAACCTCATTGTATGTTACATGGGCCATATGATGTGAGGCGGTGTTGTGTGTCTTAAATGTCTGATTCATCGAATTTTCACATCCAAGAAACCATGGCACAACTAGATTTCATATTTTTAAAATGTTTAATTTATTTTTTTAGGGTAAACCGTGTTTATAAAAAGTATTTCATGCATAAGATGAACGCTTTATGCACAGTTACGATGTACACTCGACCACAATCATGCTTAAAGGGTGCACGTCCAAGTAGGCATGGTGGAATCATTTTTTTTCTGATCAACAACAAAATGTAATTTATTAAAAATGGTACGGTACAATAGGTGAGGGCATGAGAAGCCCCCCAAAGGAACAAAAAGAATCCAAAAGATAACTACATCGAGTTGCACACCGCCATCCAATCTCTAGAAAAAGGTGAAGTTTCATTCTTTAAGTGGTCTTTATTTCACTTTCTGGGGAGTAGACACTTCAGAGTAGGATGTTATGAATGGATGCATCGTCTATGCTTATTTAGCTTGTTTCTTTCTTCTTTTTGGGTTTTTTTTGGGGGTGGGGGGGGGGGGT
>JAOTRH010189001.1:0-11697 GCA_034768845.1 Heliamphora exappendiculata
TTTAATTTTAATTTAAAGAAAAATCTTACAATTTAACTTATTTAAATTTTAACTCAAAGTCCATAAAATATATTTATATATTTATTTTCTTTTTAACTTTAGATTATTTTATTAAACTCTAAAAATTCATAAAGTTATATTTTTGTAAAACCTTTTATTTAATTTATCTGAAATTCTAATTTGACAAAATTCCGTTAGTTTTTCTTAAAATTGAGTATAAATAATTTTATTTCAAAAATCTTGTTAACAAAATTTTATAAAGTTTAATCATTATACTTTATTCTTAAAATCACATTTAAATTACAATTTTATTAATTATAGTGACAACAATATCTTTATTACCCCTTTTTTCTTTTTTAAAAACTAATATTATTTTGTTACATTAAAGACAACTAATTAAATTGGTTTGTAAAATATTTATTTCCAATGAATATTTAACCATTATCATTCTTTTAAAATTGTTATCATTTTTAATTTAAAATTTGGTTTTCATAAAAAACTTTTTAAACTTCTAAAACTTTTAGTATAAGCTATTTTTCTTAGTAAAAACTAATTAAACTCAATATTATTATTACTATAAAATAACAACTTAGTAATAAATTTGTTTATGAAATAGTAACCAAACAAGACTTAATATAAATAAAACATAACCCAAATAGAAACTAAACTCAAATAATAAACCTAACCAAACAAAACCTAAAGGGAGTCAACTAACCCCAAACAGAGACTGACACCAACAAAAACCAAAACTAAAACCCAAAGCGCACGATCGAACTCCAAAGCTAGAGGTTTCAAGGTTTGCCGGAGGTGCTGACGGCGCCGACGGTGGTTCCCGGTGGCCTCCGGTGTTGGCGGGAGGGGTTTCGAGCAGACAGGAGAGGGAGAGAGAGAGATTGGGGAAGAGAGACGCAAACCAGAGAGAGACGAAGAGGTGGACAGCGGCGGCAGCGGGTGCCAATGTCGTCACGGGTGGCGTTGGTGGTCGTTGTCGGCGTCTGGGGTGGCGTCGGTGGCGGTTGGCGCCGGTGGTGGCTGAAGGAGGCGTCGGGGCCGAGCTTTGGTTTGCCAGTACCTACTTTCTCTCTTTCTCTCTTTTTCTTTCTTTTTTGCACAGAAAACCCCCCATATCCCTTTGATATATATACTAACACAACACGCTCCAGCCTTAATGAGCCTTAATCCCATTTTGGTTACAAATCAAAACCTTTCATCAATTATCCCCTTCCAACGTCTCTTAATTAATCAGTTTTCTTTTTTTTTTTTAATTTTGTTTTTGTTTCTTTCCCTAAAATTTTCAGTCAACTAACATGATTTTGTATATATACATATGTATTAATTTTAATTTAACATTATTATTTATTTTTGTTTTATTATTATTATTAATTTTTTTTGGGATATTACAGTCTCCTCACCTTTAGAAGTTTGGCCCTCTAAATTTTACCCGAGTTAGAAGTTGTTGTTCCTTACTCGAAAAGTTCTGGGTATTTGTCTCTTATGCCAGCTTCTTTTTCCACGTTGTTTCTCCTCTAGAATGGTTGTCGCACCATATCTTGACGAGCGGCACCACCTTATTGCGAAATCGTTTCTCTTGTCGATCTATAATACCTATCGGTCGTTCCTCGTAAGTTAAATTCTGACTCAACTGCATAAGCAGTTGTGTCAGGACATGAGAAGGGTTGGCAACATATCTTCTCAACATTGACACGTGGAAGACATCATGCACCTGAGCGAGATTAGGTATTAGTGGCAACCGATATGCTACTGGTCCCACCCTTTCTAAGATCTCAAAGGGCCCGATGTAACGAGGATTCAACTTTCCCTTTTGACCGAACAGAAGAACACCCTTCATTAGAGACACCTTCAAAAAAACCATGTCGCCTTCCTGAAACTTCAATTCCTGTCGATGTGCATTAGCGTAGCTTTTCTGGCGATCCTGTGCAATCTTGAGACGTTCCTGAATTTGGCAGATCTTCTCGGTTGTTTCCTGTACTAACTCTGGTCCCGTGCGATGATCTTCTGTGTTTGCCCAACAAATCGGTGTTCTACACATCTGTCAATAAAGAGCTTCGAAAGGTGCCATCCCGATACTAGCTTGAAAGCTATTGTTATAGGCGAATTCGATGAGCGACATATGGTCTTCCCAGCTTCCTTAAAAGTTAATGGCGCAAGCCTGAAGCATATCCTCCATCGTTTGAATTGTCCGTTCTGACTGTCCGTCTGTTTTCGGGTGGAAGGCTTTGCTGAGGTTTAAGCAGGTACCCATGGCTTTTTAGAAACTCCTCCAACAAAGAGAAACAAACCTTGGGTCACGATTTGAGACGATAGACACTGGAACTCCATGTAAGCGCACAACTTCTTAAATGTAGAGTCTGGCTAACTAGTCGATAGTGAACGTGTTCTTCACCGGTAAGAAATGAGCTTTCTTCATAAGTCTATCAACAATAAGATAGAGTTGTTGCCTTTCCGCGTTCGAGGTAATCCTACTACGAAATCCATAATGATTTGCTCCCATTTCCATCCTGGAATTAATAGAGGCTGCAAAAGACCAGTCGATCTCCGTCGTTCTGCTTTGATTTGCTGGCACTGAAGGCATGTACTTGCGTATGCTGCCACGTCCTTCTTCATTCCCATCCACCAGAATGCCTTGTGTAGGTCTTGATACATCTTCATCAGTCCAGGGTGTATCGCGAACATAGAGTTATGACCATCGTTTAATATTCGCTGCTTCACTTCCACTATGTTGGGGACGCACATACGATTTCGGAATGTTAGCACACCATTTGAAAGTAAGAAGTCTAGATCTGGTGTCGTACTAACTAGTTCACAAATTGCCTTCAACTTCGAATCTTCCTATTGCCGTCGCTTCACCTCTTCCAAAATAGTTGGTTGAAATACGATCGTCGCACAAAGGCAATATAGGCTGTTCAGTATTCCCAAATGACTATAACTGCTGAATGAAAAGATTGTTCAGGGTGCTTGTGGCCTTCCGACTCAAAGCATTAGCCATTACATTCGCTTTTTCAAGGTGGTATAGGATGCTGATGTCGTAGTCCTTCATTAGTTCCAACCAACGTCTTTGCCTCAAGTTCAACTCCTTTTGCGTGAAGATATACTTCAAACTCTGGTGATCAGTAAACACATCGCAGGAAACTCTACAAAGATAATGTCTCCAAATCTTAAGCGCAAAAACAACCGTTGCCAGTTCCAGGTCGTGAATTAGGTAGTTCTTCTCGTGAATCTTCAATTGCCGTGAAGCATAGGCGATGACCCTTCCATGCTGCATCAGTACACATCTCAGTCCTTGTCTTGACGCATCACTGCTGATAGAGAATCCTTCCGTGCCTTCTGGTAAAGCAAGTACTGTTGTCGTTAATTTCTGCTTTAACTCTTGGAAACTCTTCTCCCGTTCCTTGCTCCAAACAAAACGTTCTCCTTTTCATGTTAACTCCGTCAAAGGTAGTGCGATTCTTGAGAAATCCTGCATGAATCGTCGATAGTATCTCGCGAGGACCAAGAAACTTCTTATCTCTGTTACGGTCGTAGGCGTTGGCCAGTTCACAACTGCTTCTATCTTCTGGGGATCCACCGAAATTTCCTTACTACCGATCACATGCTCTAAGAACACCACCTCTTTGAGCAAAAACTTGCTCTTCTTCAATTTGGCGTATAGCTTATGAGCTTCCAAGGTATGCAACACCTTACGTAAATGCTCCTTGTGCTCGTCTTCACTTCTGGAGAAGATTAAAATATCGTTGATAAGACGATTACGAACTAATCCAGAAACTCCTTGAAGACTTGGTTCATGAGATCCATGAAAGCAGCTGGCGCATTTGTTACACCAAATGGCATCACCAAAAATTCATAGTCCCGTACTACGTCTGAAAGGCCGTCTTTTCAATATCTTCTTCACCTTCAGCTGATGGTACCCAGACTGCAGATCAATCTTGGAGAATACTTTCGCGCCTTGTAGTTGATCAAATAAGCTGCCAATCCGCGGTAAAGGGTATCTGTTTTTAATAGTAACCTTGTTCTACTCCCGGTAATCGATACACAACCTCGTGGTTCCGTCTTTCTTCTTTACAAATAACACTGGAGCTCCCCACGGCGACATAATGGGCCTAATGAAACCTTTATCTGATAGCTCATGCAGCTGAACTTTTAATTTTTTCAACTCTGCCGGAGCCATACGATATGGAGCTTTGGAAATTGGTTGAGTCCCAGGTACAACTTCAATTGAAAATCAATTTCTCGATCTACGGGCATTCTAGGTAAGTCTTCAGGAAATACTTCTGGAAACTCTTAGATCACAGGAATCTCTGCCAAACTTGGATTTTTGGGCATATCTTTCGTCACGCTGCATGGATACCCTCGACATCCTTTGGACAGAAGTTTTCAGGCTTAGGTCACGGATATGAAAGATGCCCCGAGGAAAGTCTTTGCTCCTCAAAGCAGTAATCTCCGCGAGGGGTACGGAAATTGACACACTTCGATGTGCAGTCGATAACGGCATAATTGGAAGCATGCCAGTCCATGCCAAGAATGACGTCGAAATACCCCATTTCAATAGGGATTAAATCCGCTGTAAGGCTGATATCACCGAAGGTTACATCACAACTCCTACAGACAGATGAACAGGCTATCCTTTGCCCACAGGTTGAGACATCAGCAGTTTATAACCCAGAGGTTTCGGCATTCCCACCAAATTCTTAGCAAATTTGGATGATACGAAAGACTGTGTAGATCCAGAGCCAAACAACACATTGGCAAGCGTGGAACATACAAACAGGTTACCTGCGACGACCTCCTCTGTATTCTGGGGATCTCTTGGCACCAATGCGAACATCCTTCCTTGCCTTTGGTTGTTGTTTTTATTTCTCCAACTATCATAGGGTGGCCTCCTTGCATTACTCGTCCCTTGGCTTGTGTTCTCTCTGTTATTGTTATTTGCCACGAGTTTCGGACAGTTCGTCTTGATGTGACCCTCAGCACCACAATAAAAGCACTTGTTGGACGTTCTCTAGCAGACTCCCGAGTGCATCTTCCCACATGTTACGCAAGAAGTCCTCTGATTTGTAGTTCCCACATTGGGTTTCTTTGCATTCTCGTCTCCTTAACTTCTCGCTCCTTCAGCCTCTTCTGATTCTCGAAGAACTTGCAACTTTCGTTGTTCTCTTGTTTCACCATTGTGGCTTTATCTACCACATCAGCATAACTCGACAATCGTAATGGGCGGATCATTTTCCTCATTTTCGGCCGCAATCCATCCTCGAACTTACGTGCCTTCATATGTTCAGTATGAATCATATGTCGGGCATAATCAGCCAAATTCGTGAACTCGGCCTCATACTCGGACACCGTCATCCCTCCTTTCTGTTTGAGTTGTTAAAACTCGGTGCACTTTGCATCCCGCAGAGACTGGAGGAAATACTTCTCTCGAAAATATTCCAGGAACTGATCCCACTATATCTGAGGTTCACCTTGCTTCTTTAAGTTCCACCAACGCTGAGCTTCACCTTCCAACTGATACGTAGCCAACGTCACTTTTTGCGCTTCCGTGTATGGTACAACTCCAAAGATCTTTTCTATAGACGCAATCCATTCGTCCGCTTTGATAGGGTCCAGCCCTCCTCGGTAAGACGGTGGTTTCATCTTTAGAAACTCCCTTATGCTGGGACCATCGACATGGTTCTGATGCAGAGCCGGGTCGCGGCCTTGAGCCCCAACTGGCAGTGGGTAATAGGGTTTAGGGGGCACGGGGTTTTGCTGTTGCCTAGCCTGGGTTATGTCATGTATCATCTGACGCATCTTTTCCATTTGGGCGTTTACCTGCGTCATAAATTCGTCTACGCTCTCGTTCCTGTTCCCGTCCCCGTTCGTTCTACGCATATTTACCATCTTTACGGATCTAAATCAAGTAAAGTATACATCAAATTAGGGTAATACACTTAGCATTTAAAACTTAACATGAAAAGATAATTATATTTTTCCTATGCTCTGGGGTTTAAAATGAAAATTTTTAAATTGGGGCAATACACTTGGCATTTAAAACTTAACATAAAAAAATAATTATATTTTTCTTATGCTCTGGGGTTTAAAATGAAAATTTTAAAACCTGGTTCTCATATCATTTCTGTCATGACCCATTTTAAAATATAGCGTTCGTAACCGGTCAGTGAGTCAAAACCCACCAAATGCCTCTTTATTTTTCTTTAACTTTCTTTTTTTATTGAGTTATGACCATTGAAAAAAAATAACACTTATTTAAATATATCCAAGTGCATAAATAGATTTATTAAAATATTTTCAACTAATATATTTTTCCAATATAAATTCTCAAAGTATTTAACGATGAAATCAATGTTCTAAATAAGGCAATTACAGGAAATGAAAAAGATTTGAACTTCTTGTTTCCTAAATAGTGAAATGTTCACGCTTTCAAATGTCACCTGAAATTGTTCAACATCTATTAGCAATGCTAGTGTGAATTAAATGATATCTGAATTATTAATTATGACACAGTGTTAGAATAATATATATTAAACGGTTTGCCAGAATTTGGTAGGGATTGGCCTCACATTTAATACAGTGGACATGATCATTTCTTAAGTTACCTGGCCGTGATCCCACTCTTATTGCCTCGCATCGCTAGTACGCTTAACGTCCCCCAGCAGTCAGGACGTCGTTTAATTCATCATTCTCTCATTTATTTATAATCATTCATCCATTTTTGCTCATTCATATTATTTCATTTATTTATTCATCATTTTCAAGATTCACGTGAAATAAAAACTAATTCAGATATTAGAGACTTACCTGATCTAGCAGAAATTACTTGTGATTTTCAAAACTCCAAATCTAAATAGAAGTATAGAAACAATATTTTAGTCATTCAATTTTTACTTTTTAATTTTGACAATAAAATTGTATTATTATTTCTTTAAAAAAAATTATATAATATAGTATATTTATAATAATAAGATTCTAATTTAAATTATTGCTACAAAACTTATTTTCTTAAATTTATTTGTTTTGAAATTTTTTTTCTTAGATTTAATTTTAATTTAAAGAAAAATCTTACAATTTAACTTATTTAAATTTTAACTCAAAGTCCATAAAATATATTTATATATTTATTTTCTTTTTAACTTTAGATTATTTTATTAAACTCTAAAAATTCATAAAGTTATATTTTTGTAAAACCTTTTATTTAATTTATCTGAAATTCTAATTTGACAAAATTCCGTTAGTTTTTCTTAAAATTGAGTATAAATAATTTTATTTCAAAAATCTTGTTAACAAAATTTTATAAAGTTTAATCATTATACTTTATTCTTAAAATCACATTTAAATTACAATTTTATTAATTATAGTGACAACAATATCTTTATTACCCCTTTTTTCTTTTTTAAAAACTAATATTATTTTGTTACATTAAAGACAACTAATTAAATTGGTTTGTAAAATATTTATTTCCAATGAATATTTAACCATTATCATTCTTTTAAAATTGTTATCATTTTTAATTTAAAATCTGGTTTTCATAAAAAACTTTTTAAACTTCTAAAACTTTTAGTATAAGCTATTTTTCTTTGTAAAAACTAATTAAACTCAATATTATTATTATTATTAGTACAAAATAACAGCTTAATAATAAATTGGTTTATAAAATAGTAACCAAATAAGACTTAATATAAATAAAACATGAGCCAAATAGAAACTAAACACAAATAATAAACCCAACCAAACAAAATCTATAGGGAGCCAACCAACCCCAAATAGAGACTAACACTAACAGAAACCAAAACTAAAACCCAAAGCGCACTATTGAACTCCAAAGCCAGAGGTTTTGGGGTCCGCCGGAGGTGCCAACGGCACCGACGGTGGTCGCCAGTGGCCTCTGATGTTGGGGGGAGGGGTTTCGAGCAGACATGAGAGGGAGAGAGAGAGATCGGGGAACAGAGACGCAAACCAAAAAGAGACGAAGAGGTGGACAGCGGCGGCGGTGGGTGTCGACGTCATCGGGGGTGGCATCGGTGGTCGTCGTTGGCGTCTGGGGTGGTGTTGGTGGTGGTCGGCGCCGGTGGTGGCTGAAGGAGGCGTCGGGGTCAAGCTTTGGTTTGTCGGTACCCACTTTCTCTCTTTCTCTCTCTTTTTTCTTTCTTTTTTGCACAGAAAACCCCCCAATCCCTTTGATATATATACTAACACAACACGCTCCAGCCTTAACGAGCCTTAATCCTATTTTGGTTACAAATCAAAACCTTTCATCAATTATCCCCTTTCAACGCCTCTTAATTAATCAGTTTTCTCTCTTTTTTTTTGTTTTTGTTTCCTTAAAATTTTCAGTCAACAAATATGATTTTGTATATATACATATGTATTAATTTTAATTCAACATAATTATTTATTTTTATTTTATTGTTATTATTATTATTATTATTTTTTTTTTAAATTTTTTTGGGGGGATATTACAGATTCATACCCAACTATTAGAGTGTTGTGACATGGAAATACATGACTCAGTTTCTTCCTTTTACTTGCATCTGTTTTGGGGACAAATCAAGATGTTCGGCAACTTTTTAAGAGAACTTCTGTTGAAGAGACCACTCTTTCGAAAGGTTATCATTGGCAGTTTCTTGTGTTCTTCTCTCTGACCTAATGCTTAACTTGCTTAACTTTATGGGATTTATTACTTCCCTTTGGGCTTGCATTGAAGTTTCAAGTTTGCTCATGATCTAGATAATGATCAAAGAGCTTTCTTCACAGCTTTCATTAATTAAAAAAGTTTATTTATTCTCTCTCTCTCTCTCTTTCTCTCTCTCTTGTAGATAAAATAGAACCTGGTTTAGATCCAAATGCTCATTTCTGTTCAGTTATTTGATGCCGTTGTTTTTTGCTCATATTCATGAAGTTCCTTCCTTTTATTTAGGCATTGAAGATGTTCTTTTGGTCAGTTTTAGGAAAACCTCAGCTGCAACATCTTCCTACACTAACAAAAAGCTGCAGTTTTTGTACAATCTCCATAACACATTGATCAAACCATTGTTACCAAAATTTTAGGATTCACGATTCGAGTTACAATTCATTCATAAATCATTACAACTCTTTGGGTGATTCTAATTTGTGAAAGAATTGCCTTCCAACTCACGTTCGATTCATTAGTTGAGTTACTATTTATGATTAATGTGATTCTTAAAATTAGAATCCCACGAACTAGATGTTGGAATCCTAAAGGTGAGAAATTGAAGATTTTTAAGGACAAAATGTGTAAAGAAGTAAGATGAAATTTAGAATAAGATACAAATACTATTTGGAGTACAATAACAGAATATATTAAAATGATATCGAAAAAAGTTCTTGGAGAATCGAAAGAAAAATGCCCTATAACTAAGGAAACTTGGTGGAATGATGAAGTCCAAGCTATAGTAAAAGTAAAAAATGAATGTTTTAAAAGATGGCAAAATGATAGAAATGAGGACAATTTTAAGAGTTATAAACAAGTTTGTAAGGACGTTAAGAGAATCGTTAGAGATGCGAAATTGAAAACTTATGATGATTTTTTTGCTAAATTAGATAGTAAAGAGGGAGAAAAGAACATTTACAAACTCACTAAGTGGAGAGAAAGGAAAATAAGAGATCTTACTCAAGTTAAATGTATAAAATGCGAGGATTCAAAGGTATTAGTGAAGGATGAGGAAATTAAGGAAATGTGAAAAACCTATTTTAAGAAATTATTAAACGAAAAACATGTAGAGGAATATAAGTTCTGTCGCAGAATAAAAAAGTTTGAAGTGAAAACTGTAATAAAGATGATGGAATTAGTAAAAGTTTTAAGACCAGATGGTGTCTCTGTAGAGGTGTGAAAATGCCTAGGCGAAATGGGAGTGTTTTGGTTAACAAAGTTGTTTAATAAAATCATAATAACTAGAAAAATGCCCGAAGAGTGGACAAAGAGTATTCTAGTACCTATATATAAAAATAAAGCAGATATTCAAAATTGTAACAACTATAAAGGTATAAAGTTGACGAGTTTTACGATGAAGTCATGAGAAAGAGTGATTGAACATCGTTTAAGGTTAGCAACAACAGTGTCACATAATTAATTTGGTTTTATACTTGATAGATCAACATTGAAAGCAATCCACTTACTAAGAAGATTAATAGAGAAGTATACAGTAGAGAAGAGAGATTTTCAAATGGTGGTTATAGACTTAGAAAAAGCCTATGATAGAGTGCCTAGAGATATCATATGGTGGGCGTTGGATAGAAAGGGAAGGACAAAGGGTTACATTGATGTGATAAGAGACATGTTTGATTGAGCTGCCACGACAATTAGATTATCTGTAAGAGAAACAAGTGCATTCCTAATCACAGTAGAATTATACCAAGGATCGGCTTTGAGTCTTTATTTCTTTGCCTTAATTATGCATGAATTGACTAAACATATTCAGGATAAGGTTCCATAGTGTATGTTTTTTTCTGTTGATATTGTCTTTAGTGGATGAGAATAGGAGTGAGGCCAACGCTAAGTTAAAAATGTAGAGAAAAGCTTTGGAATTAAAGGGTTTTGAGTGAATAGGAACAAAACTGAATATATGGAATATAATTTTAGCAATAATAGGAGTATTAATGGTGAAAAAATAAAAATTCAAAATCAAGAGATACCTAAGAGTGAATATTTTCGTTATCTGGGTTCAATTATTAACAAAGATGGAGATGCTGCAGATGATGTAACCTATATAATCAAAGTTGGTTGGCTTAAGTGGAGGAGTGCTTCCGGAGTTTTATGTGATCGACGGATATTTACAAGATTAAAAGAAAAATTTTATAAAACAGCTATTAGACCAGCGATTTTATATGGGATATAATGTTGAGCTGTTAAGAAAGATCACACAAATAAGATGAGTGTTGCGGAAATGAGAATGTTAAGGTGGATGTGTGGTAAAACTAGAAAAGATAAAATTATGAATGAAAAGATTCGTGGAATAGTAGGAGTTGCACCAATTAAGGACAAGTTGAGGGAAAATATGGACACATACAACGTAAATCAGTTGATGCAGTAGTAAGAAAAAGCGACAAAATTATGAGTAATAAAAATACTAAGGGCGTATATCTAAATTGACATGGGATGCGGTATTAAGAAAAGATATAAATCTATTAAAACTAACTGAAAATATGGCTTTTAATAGAGTAGGATGACGTAAAAGGATTCATGTAGTCGATTCCAATTGATTGGGACGAAGGCTTAATTTGGTTTGGTAACAAATTTTGAGTCCATATTTATCACTCTTCCTTTTTCATTTTGAAGATGCCATAATACAATTTAGTGTGCTTTGTGTGCAAATAAAAAACAACCCCGCATAATTTGTTGATTATTTAGTGAATAAGAGATTTAATTAGAACCAGGGAAATCCGATAGATTTCTTAACCATTTTTTTTTACTTCTCTTTTATGTTACAAAATGTCAAAATACATTAATGATGTTTAAGATGAAGATAACATTTCAATAAGTTATTTATTGCGATTTTGGTGAGACAAACATAATTTAATCTTATGTGTTGGCAGGGCTGGCCATAAGAGCAGGCCTGTAAAGCGGCCACTTTGGGTCCCTAAATTATGGCTTTAAAATGGGGTCCATCATGGTATAGCCTTTATGCTAAATTGGAATATATATATATATATATATATATATATATA
>JAOTRH010189012.1:0-11697 GCA_034768845.1 Heliamphora exappendiculata
CCTGGGATGCATTCACGAAGGTATTTCTGGAGAAATACTTTCCAGCGACTCTAAGGGATTGCTACAAAGAGGACTTCCTGTTTTGATGCAGGGGACGATGACAATGCTTGAGTACGAGGTTGAGTTTACTAGCCTGTCCAAATTTACACAGGAGATTGTGCCTACTGATGAGTTTTGTGCGAAACGATTCGAGAGGGGTTTGAGACCTGCTATTCGAGACAGAGTGTCCGCACTCAGGTTACAGGTTTTTACAGAGTTAGTGGAGACCGCCATGAAGGTGGAGGATACTCTGAATGAGACACGCCGAGACAGAGACAATCAGGGACAGCAAGGTGGGGGACGCGCACAGGATCAGGGGCACAGGGAGAACAAATGTCGATGGACATCTGGTTCAAGTTCGCATCCAGTGGGGTCGTATTCGCCTCAGTCTTCTGCATCCACGCCTCCCGTAGCTTCAACGGGAAGGTCAAATCAGAGAAAGCCTCTTTGTTACAGATGCCAGCGGCCAGGGCATCATGCAGCGGAGTGCAGCGCTTATTCAGGCCCAGTCACAGTCACAGTCGCAGGCATAGGGGAGGGAGCCAGTGATATGTTTCGAGTGCGGCCAGTCTGGGCACATCAGGAGGGATTACCCAAGAGGAGGGAGCATTCAGAGCACAACAGGAGTACCAGCTGTTCCTTCAGGCCAGGGGAGACAGATGTATTCACAGCCTAGAGCTCAGACGTTTGGTTTTACAGAGGAAAGAGCTTCGGTACAGTCGGGTAGGTAATTGGCAGTGCAGGGCCATAGTGGACCGGCCAGAGCTTACGTTCTTGCAGAGCCCAGTTCTTCTAGAGCACCAGTTGGTCCAGATGCTGCTGCTACCACCTCCGTGATCAGAGGTACTCTTCTAGTCTTCAGATCATGGGCTAGTGTTCTTATCAACACTAGAGCATCATGTTCGTTCATATCTTCTTCTTTCACATCTGCTTTGGGGTTGCGAATGGACTGGTTTGGTAGTACCTTGTGTGTAGAGACCCCAGTGAGTGGGAGTGTGAAGTTGAGCCTTGTCTGTAGATCCTACGTGTTGGAGGTCGCCGGTCGTTGCTTAGAGTTAGACCTTGTTCTTCTAGACATGACTGCGTTCGATGTCATCCTAGGGATGGACTGGTTGACCACATATCGTGCCTTCATCGATTGCGATCGACGAAGGGTAACGATTTATACACCGAAGGGAGATTTCTTTTGTTTTGTGGGAGACCGAGAGGAAGGTTTGAGGTCTTTGCCCAGTACTGTGCGGAACTAGGGCAACCTGAGTTTCCTTTTCTCAGCTCTTATGTTGGATGAGAAGGTTGGGGTTCGAGGAGAGTTACCTCAGGTGATGTGCGACTATCCTGATGTTTTTCCTGTTGATCTATTTGAGTTGCCACCGAGCCGAGAGGTAGATTTCTCTATTGATTTAGTTCCCGGAGCTGCTCCCATTTTATACCGTCTTATCGGTTTGCACCAGCTGAGCTGTGTGAGCTTAAGGTACAGCTTCAGGAGCTACTAGAGAGGGGGTTTATACGCCCGAGTACTTCACCGTGGGGAGCGCCTGCTCTTTTTGCAAAGAAAAAGGATGGATCCTTGCGTTTATGTATCGATTACAGAAAGCTAAACCAGGTGACTGTGAAGAACAGGTATCTGATGCTGAGGATAGACAACTTATTTGATCAACTGAGGGGTTCGAGCTGCTTCTCGAAGATAGACTTGAGATCAGGATATCATCAGTTGAGGATTAGGGACGAGGACATAGCGAAGACCGCCTTTAAGACTCGCTATGGTCACTACGAGTTTCTGGTTATGCCGTTCGGTCTGACGAACGCGCCTGCTACGTTCATGAGTCTGATGAACCGAATCTTCCATCCTTACTTAGATAGTTTTGTAGTGGTGTTTGTGGATGATATTATGATATATTCACCAACTAGAGAGGCACACAAGGATCACCTACGGATTGTGCTACAGATTTTGAAATAGCACCGCTTGTACGCGAAGTACGAGAAGTGCGAATTTTGGATATCTGAGGTGAGATTTTTGGGACACGTGGTGTCGATAGACGGGGTATCAATGGATTCGTCAAAGACTGATGCTGTGACTGATTGGGAGCGAACGAAGAGTGTCTTTGAGATCCGTAGTTTTCTGGGTTTAGCATGTTACTACAGACGATTCGTGAAGGATTTTGTGTGACTTGCTACATCGATGACGCGTCTGACTCGGAAGGGAGTGGTATTTGCTTGGAGTGAGTCCTGTGAGTTTGCTTTCCAGGAGCTGAAGGTGAGGTTGACTAGTCTGCCAATGTTGATCATTCCAGAATGATGCTTGGGTTATACTGTGTACTGTGATGCTTCACAAGACGGTCTTAGATGTGTTCTGATGCAGGAAGGCAAGGTTGTAGCATACGGTTCCCGGTAATTGAAGATGCATGAGCAGAACTACCTGACACATGACTTGGAGTTGGCAGTTGTGGTTTTTGCCTTGAAGACATGGCGTCACTATCTGTACGGTGAGCATTTCGAGGTTTTCTCCGATCACAAGAGCTTAAAATACTTGTTTTCGCAGAAGGACCTGAACTTGCGCCAACGACGGTGGATGGAGCTGTTAGAGGATTATGATTTTGATTTGTAGTACCATCTAGAGAAGGCCAATGTGGTAGCAGACGCGCTCAGTAGGAGATCTCACGGATCGTTAGCTTCTGTGGCTATACATGAGTGGGACATGCTTGCAGACGTTGGGGAGTTTGATTTATGCCTCAGGGAGATTGAGACAGGTGCCACCTTATTTTTTGTAGTTACTCGACCAGCATTGATAGTACGTGTACTAGAGGTCCAGCAGATAAATCAGGAGGCTCAGATGATACTAGACCGCGTTGCTAGTGGCGAGGATACAGCAGGATGGATTGTGGCTTCTGATCAGAGTTTGAGGTTGGCAGGCAGGTTGTTTGTGCCAGAGTCATGTCGAGCTGATCTATTACGTGAGTGTCATCACTCTCGTCTTGCCGTGGATCCTGGAGGCACGAAGATGTACCATGACTTACGCCGTCAGTTCTATTGGACAGGGATGAAGAGAGACGTGATCCAGTTTGTTTCCTGATGCCTCATCTGTCAGTAGGTAAAGGCAGAACACCAGAGACCGACAGGATTGCTACAGTCGTTGCCTATATCGGAGTGGAAGTGGGACCATGTCACGATGGACTTTGTGTCAGGACTTCTTCAGTCACCTAGGGGACACGACACCGTATGGGTTGTGGTTGATAGGTTGACGAAGTCTGCACACTTTCTTTCTATTCGAGTGAAGGATTCAGTGGAGGGACTGAGTCAGTTGTATGTCAGAGAGATAGTCTGGTTGCATGGAGTGCCGGTATCCATTATTTCTGACAGAGACCCGCGTTTCACATCGCATTTTTGCAGAGTCTTCAGAAGGCCTTGGGGACGAACTTGACGCTCAGTACCGCTTTTCACCCCCAGACGGATGGCCAGTTAGAGAGGACTATATAGATTCTGGAGGACATGCTGAGGGCCAGTGTGCTTGACTTCAGAGGTTCGTGGGAGGACCATCTACCGTTGGCAGAGTTTGCATACAACAATAGCTATCAGTCCAGTATTGGGATGGCACCGTATGAGGCTTTGCATGGTAGACCTTGCAGATCACCCGTATGTTGGACATATATGGGAGAGACCACAGTCTTGGGGCCAGACATGGTACGGGAGATGACAGAGAGAGTTGCTGTGACACGCCAGCGCCTATTGGCAGCACAGAACTGTTAGAAGAGTTATACAGATTAGAGGATACGACCTTTGGAGTTTACAGTGGGGGACCATGTATTCTTGAAGGTCTCGCCACGTAGAGGTTTGATGAGGTTTGGTCGCCGCGAAAAGCTATCACCGCAGTTCATTGGACCATTTGAGATCCTTGACAGGGTAAGTGAGGTTGCTTACCGTTTGGCATTACCACCTCAGTTAGCATCTGTGCATAACGTGTTCCGCGTTTCTATGCTTCGGAGGTACGAGCCTGATCCTTCACATGTGCTAGATTGGGCTGAGCTATGGATTGATGAGGATGCCACTTATGAGGAGCATCTAGTGAGGATTCTTGATACAAGGGAGCAGGTGTTGCGGGGCATAACAATTGCTTGTGTCAAGGTCCTATGGCATCATCACGGGGTTGAGGAAGTAACGTGGGAGCTTGAGTCTGGGATGCGTGTTAGATATCCAGACCTGTTTACCTCGTGACTTTGTTGTGAATTTTGGGGGTAAAATTTCTTAAGAGAGTTGTGAGACCCAAAACCTTGTTCTTTTATGTTGTTTATATATTTGACGTGTTTGATTCTGTATATGAATAGCATTGATGCATGGTTTATGCTTTACAGTTGTAGAACAGCATGTATAAATGTGTTACACGCTTTTTGGGGTTCGGTAGAGGCTTGTTTGGTTGGTGTTTAGCTTGTTTTGGACCAAAACCCATGTTTTTCTTCACAAAACCGAGACCCAAAATTCCAGTAGCTTTTCTCGGAGGTTCGATCGACTGGGGGATCTAGTTCGGTCGACCGAACTGGTTTTTCTGGGTTTGGTCGACTGAACAATGCATTTTTCCGTTTTCTTTAAATGGACCAGTGGCGTGATTTTTGATACAAAAACATTTCTTCAGCCCTAAGAAACCCTTTTCTCCTCATTCTCTCTAGATTTGTGTGCCTGGGGCTTGGATTTTTGTTGATTCCTTTGTGGATCCTAGCTATCGGGGCCGAGGGCTTCGTATATATCCAGTCGGATCCTGGTTCTAACGCCGTTCAATTTTGAGACGTCGATCTTTTAGTTCTCCGAGGTAAGATTCTAGACTCTACTACTGTATTAGGGTGATATATGTAATTGTGTATGCTTTCACCGAGTATAAATGCATAAAATGTGATTTTCATGTGTAAACCTTAGTTTTTGGGTAAAAGTGGATTTTTACATCTTTTCTCGATTTTTATACATGATATGGGTGTGTTGACATTCGTGGTTTTCAAAAGGAGGTTTGAAAATGGTGATTTGTGAAATCGGGTGAAAAACGTGATTTTGGAGGTTTGGAGCTAACCCGCGGGGTTGAGCCTATCCTTTTAAAAACATTTTTTTGAAAAATGGTTTTAGATCTCCACGTTGATGGATGGAATCTCTTATACATGCATGTATAAGCTATTTTACTAGTTTTCGTAGTTAAGCTATGGTGGGTTTTTAAATGTTATCCCTAAATGTATCGTAACAGTGGGTTTGGTAGAGTTGGGCTTCCATTGCTCCTCGGTGTAAGTCTGAAAATGTTCACAGCGTAGGTGCTCTGTACCTTTGGGTTAGTCCCCGTAAATTGAGTGTATTGGGTGCTATGTACCCTCAGCTCAGGTCCCGTAAATTGAGTGGTTGTGTGGGTGCTTTGGAGCCTCGGGCATGACCTGTAAATTGAGTACGTTGTTGTGACTCCGTATAGAGCTCATCATTACCAAGCCTGTGGGTTCAGGTTAATGGATGAGAGTTTATAGTTGTTACCTTTGTTTGTAGAGCAGAGTCGGTACATTGGATTTCATTTACATATTTTCTCCTCGGTTGCGTATGGCCCGAGTTGAGCTTACTATTTGTTTACAGCTTTCTCCTTAATTGTGACATGATATCTGTTAGGATGATATGCATAGTTTGAAGGATAAAAAATGTGGGTTTTATGAGATAAAAACCATTTTTTGAGGCCCGTGGAGGCTTGATGGAAAACTGTTGGTTTTTTATGGAAAAACCTTTTTGGCTCCCGTGGTTGAGCCCATGTGTGTGAGATTACATAGCCTGCTTTACAGTTTTACTGTCTATGTTCTATTGGGCTTCGGCTCACGATGTGAGATTTTTAGGTGATCATGACGAGTTGACCTAGTTGCAGAGGTGATGGAAGACTTGCTGTAGTTTTTTCTATTTTTTGTACATGTACTTTTACATGTAATGCCTATGATGGCTAGTTTTGTACGCCTTGAGGCGATATTATTATTCATGTATGAGATTGCATGATTTACAATTTTATGAGGGTTGAACTGTGAGAATTTTATTCAAATGTTGTACATTTTGATTATCAGCTGTAAAACCTATTTTCATAAATGGGTATTTTCGTGGGCTTTCGCGTGACCCGGATGTCGGGGCGTGACATGAACGGGGTACCTAGATTACCAGAAAATCCTCAAGTTATGGAATGTACCTTGGCATGCCAATTCTCGAGCGGTGATCCAAGCAATGTAGGCTTCATTGTAGGCATTGGAGGTTCGGGACTCAGTATTTCAGCAGGACTTTAGCGTCGGGGTTCGGGATCGTTGATGTATCGGCAGAGTCTCTCTCACTCAAAATTCGTACTAAAAATGTACGCTAGGGTACGATATTTATAGAATTCTTTAACCAATAAAATATTGTAACATTTTGAGACACGTCATGCATTTGGAGTTGGCGATCGCCATAATGCAAGTTGGTGGTTGCCATGTTTTTGAAAAATTTTACGAAGTTCTATAGCGGTCACCACAATAGGAGTGGGCGGTCCCCATGATGGAAGATGATGGTCGCCACTTTGGGCTAGGGTTTCTACAAAGTTCTATGGCGGTAGCCTTACTTAGGCAACAAGTTTCGATAGTTCGACAAAATTTTATTGGTTTGAAGATTTTGGGTTCAAATACCGAGCTTGGATCACTTCCTGAGGATCGTACGGAGGCACTAATCCATTTGTTTTCATCATCGAATTCGCCTAAGATTAGGCGGGGTCAAATTGGGGTGTTTACAGTTACCCCATTTTGATATAACTTGCATAGTAACGCGTGAAACAGGGTATATCAAAGACCCAGAGACAACAACTATTTGACCGAGCCGTCAATATTTGGCCACAAACACACAAGCATGCATATGATGTTGATCGTACTCGAATTTTATTGAGTTGCCTACGTATTCCTTTTGCTAGGGATCAGACCATAACGTAGTTCATGGGGAAAAATGCAAAGATGAAATGATAAGAAACTTGATGCAAATGCTAACATGAAAAAATGCTAACATGATGTAGATAGGAATGGTGTAATGCAAATAGGAGTTAGTTTAAGGACATGAAAAAGACCGGGTAAGTTTTAGGGTCATGAGGAGGATCGACGATTCAGTTTATGGTCATGAGGAGGACCGACGAGTCAGTTTATGATCATAAGGAGGACTGATGAGTCAGTTTAAGGTCATGAGTTGGACTGACGAGTCAGTTTATGGTCGTGAGGAGGGCCGACGAGTCAGTTTAAGGTCATGAGTAGGATCAACGAGTTAGTTTATGATCATGAAGAGGATCGATGAGTCAGTTTAGGATCATCAAAATGACCGACGAATCAGTTTAGGATCGTGAGGAGGGCCGACGAGTCTGTTTATGGTCATGAGGAGGACCGACGAGTTAGTTTAGGGTCATGAGAAGGACTAAAGAATCAGTTTAGGGTCATGAGGAGAACCGAAGAGTCAGTTTATGATCATGAGGAGGTTCGACGAATCAGTTAAAAGTCGTGAGGAGGACCGACCGGTCAGTTTAAGGTCCTGAGGAAGATCGACAAGTTAGTTTATGGTCATGAGGAGGACCGAAGAGTCAGTTTATGGTCATAAGGAGGACCAACGAGTCAATTTAAGGTCGTAAGGAGGACCGACGAGTCAGTTTTTTGTCATGAGAAGGACCAACGAGTCAGTTTAAGGTCGTGAGGAGAACCGACGAGTCAGTTTATGGTCATGAAGAGGACCGACGAGTTAGTTTATCATCGTGAGGAGGTGCGACGAGTCAGTTTAGGGTCATGAGGAGGAGCGGCGAGTCACAGTTTAGAGTCATGAGGAGGACCGACGAGTCAGTTTAGGATCATGACGAGGACCGACGAATCAGTTTAAGGTCGTAAGGAGGGTCAACGACTAAGTTTAACGTCGTGTGGAGGACCGACGAGTTAGTTTATGGTCCTAAGGAGGACCGACGAGTCAGTTTATGGTCCTAAAGATGACCGACGAGTCAGTTTAGGGTCATGAGGAGGACCGACGAGTCAGTTTATGGTCGTGAGAAGGACCGACGATTCAGTTTAGGGTTATAAGGGGGACCGACGAGTCAGTTTAGGGTCGTGAGGACGACCGACGAATCAGTTTAGGGTCGTGAGGGACCGACGTATCAGTTTAGGGTGGTGAGGTGGATCGACGAGTCAGTTTCGGGTCGTGAGGGGGACCGACGAATCAGTTTAGGGTCGTGAGGGACCGACGAATCAGTTTAGGGTCGTGAGGAGGACAGACGAATTAGTTTAAGGTCGTGAGGAGGACTGACGAGTCAGTTTAGGGTCCTGAGGAAGACCGACGACTCAGTTTATGGTCGTGAGGAGGACCGACGTGTCAGTTTATGGTCATGAGGAGGACCGACGAGTCTGTTTAAGGTCGTGTGGTGGACCAACGAGTCAGTTTAGGGTCGTGAAGAGGACCAACGAGTCAGTTTGTGGTCGTGAGGAGGACCGACGAATCAGTTTAGGGTCGTGAGGAGGACCGACGAATCAGTTTAAGGTCGTGACGAGTCAGTTTAGGGTCGTGAGGAGGACCGAAGAATCTGTTTAAGGTCGTGACGAGTTAGTTTAGGGTTGTGAGGAGGACTGACGAGTCAGTTTAAGGTCGTGAGGAGGACCGACAAGCCAATTTATGGTCTTGAGGAGGATCGATGAGTTAGTTTATGGTCGTGAGGAGGATCGACGAGTCGGTTTGGGGTCATAAGGAGGTCCGACGAGTCAATTTAGGGTCATGAGGAGGTCCGACGAGTCAGTGTATGGTCGTGAGGAGGACCGACGAGTCAGTTTAGAGTTATGAGGAGGACCGACGAGTCAGTTTATGGTCATGAGGAGGACCGACGAATTAGTTTAAGGTCGTGAGGAGGATGACAAGTCGATTTATGGTCATGAGAAGGATCGACGAGTCAGTTTAAGGTCTTGAGGAGGACCGACGAGTCAATTTAAAGTCATGAGGAGGACCGACGAGTCAGTAGGTTTTAAGCTAGGATGCGGGACTTTAAATTTGGTTTTTCGGAAGCGAGACTAAATGATCGGAAGGCAGGTTACGGTTGAAAACTTTTATTTGTTGGAAAGAAAGATTGCGAATTAAGAGATCGAGTTAAGATCTAAAGATTCGAAATAATTGAATGCCTAGTTACGGCTTAAAGTTAAATTTGTCAGAAATGGGATAAAAATAATTAAAAGCCAAGGTACGGTTTAAAGTTAAATTTATCCGGAGGGAGAGAGAAAACACCTTAAAAGACAAGGGTTTAAAAACTCATACAAGATTTTCTTGAAGTATTTAGAAAATTTCTGAGATTTATAAAATTATTTTATGAAATGTTTATTAGAAACAAACACACTCATAAATATTTTTAAATCAAAACTTTATTTTTCTGAAATTTTATTATTATTATTATTATTTTTTATTATTATATATTTTTATTTTTTTATATTTATTATTATTATTATTATTATTTTAAGAGGTCGTTTTTAAAATTTTATGCTTTTTGAAAATTATTTTTGCTAAAAACAAAAGGAAGATAAGTGAAAGTAAACAAAAGATGAACAAAACACCTATTAAACCCCCCCATCCCCCAAACAGCCCCTTCCATGACATGACTGCTTGCAGTCTGGGGAAGATGAACCATTTCCCATCTGACATGGCTGTCGCCTTGCTCAAAACCCTTCCAAAGTAGTGGTCGCCGGATATTATCCCCTTGGACCTGGTGGTCGCTACAAAACCCTTGGCATACCTGGCGGTCGCCAACATTGGACATGGCGACCGCTAATTACAGGCGCGCATAAGGCCCTCCAGGCGTGCGGTTTAGGTTCATTCGCTCCCTCCTGACTCTCTCTAAACTCCGGTGCTCTCTTCTCTCGTCCCTCTCCGATTTCTTGTGCTTCCAAGCTTTCTTTTGTTATTTTCTTGATTCCTTTCACTTCACACCATCTTTACGATGCTTTTCGTGATTCCTTTCCTCTTCATGGCGGGCCAAGGTCATGAGGATGTTGACTCGGGGGCACGACGGAACCCCTCTGCTAGCGGGGTTATTTCCACGCAGCCTACTGCTGCGATGGATGCTCTCGTGCTCGAGGCGAAGCTTGCCTCCCGTCGCGTTGTTGAGGATGCGCGAGCAGCCTCCATGGCGCAGGCGGCTGCAGATGCTGTTGCTGAGGCCAAGATTGCTGGCTTTTTGGATCCTGGGAAATATCTTGACTGGTTATGGGTGTCTTTGGACCGGCTGACCCCTGACCAGGTATCTTTACCATTCAATACACTGCTTGCTATATTATACTGCTTATTGCGCTATTCACTATACTGCACCGCACTGTTTTCCATTCTGTTTGCTGCACTGTACTGTACTGCACTGCACTGGGCACTGGGCACTGATTACTGCACACTATTCATCATACTGTATATTTTACTGTTCTTTGCATTGTACTGTATCTTGAACTGTTGTAGGTCCACTGGGATATCTGGAGGGGAGTGGAGGATCGGGCCGGTGCTGATTTAATGCGCAGTCGGGATATCACTCCCAGGCAGATCCATTTGGACGGGAGTACTATCTGGGAGAGCGGGTGGTTCTTCAGTCGCTCGACCTGGAATACTTTCGGATCCCAGTGGTTCCTCCGGCCTATATGCGCCGCACTGAGCGTCTGAGCCAGGTCGATCTTCTTCTCGACCTGGTGGGGACTCTGGCTACTGAGCTGCTGGTAGCGGAGGGAGACTATACTTCTTGGGCCCGAGCCCATCTACTGGGCCCATTAGGACCCGGCCCGGGTGGCAGGAGGCGAGCACCGGAGGCTGCCGATGCTGATGCTGCCGTTGGAGGTGCTGGGGCTACGGCTGCTGCTGGAGCAGCTGCCGGAGCTGCTGCAAGGGATGCTACTGGCGGGAGGGGCCCAGATTTGCCATGGGATGTCCAGACTGTGGTATATGATTTGTCCTTCTCTCTGCCGGTTCCTGTTTCGCCGGAATCGGAGTTCAGTTTAAATATTTCTAAGATTTTCTAAAAATTTTCTTGAAATTTATAAAATTTTCTAGGATTTACTTAAAATTTTCTCAAAATTTTCCTCAAGATTTTCTAGGATTTTCTAAATATTTCTAAGATATAGTTAAAATTTTCTCAAAAATTTCCTCAAAGTTTTCTAGGATTTTTAAAAAATTTTCTAAGATGTACTCAAAATTTTCCTCAAATTTTTTAAATTTTTTTTGAAATTTTCTCAAAATTTTCCTCAAAATGTTCTAGAATTTTCTAAAATTTTTCTAAGATTTTCTCAAAATTTTCTACAATTTTTCTAAGATTTTCTTAAAAATTTTCTCAAAATTTTCATAATATTTTCTCAAAAATTTTCTTAAATTTATAGGATTTTTTCTTAAATTTTCACAAAATTTTCCTCAAATTTTTCTCAGATTTTCTCAAAATTTTTCTTAAATTTTCTAAAAATTTTCTTAAATTTTTTCAAAATTTTCTCAAAATTTTTCTTAAATTTATAGGATTTTGTGAATATTTCTAGAATTCTCTCAAAATTTTTTAAAATTTTTTCTCGAATTTCAAGAATTTTTCTCAAAATTTTCTAAAGATTTCCAAAAATTCTTCAAGATTTGCCCCCATTTTTTAAAAATCTTTTCAAATTTTCTAAGGTTTTCGAAATTTTTCAAAAA